>ML432761.1:70711-116204 GCA_005239525.1 Nicotiana knightiana
AATAAGAATGATATGTTACGTTGGTACTCGTTCGAGTAAGGTATCGGGTGTCCGTCACGGCCCATCGGTTTGGGTCGTGATACTAATTGCCTGTTTATTTGTGGAGGTAAACATGATCCCTTAATTGTTGTCTTACCTGACAGTCCTGTTTGTTCTTTGTTGTTGCTTAGATATTCCTTTTTAAAAACTTTAGGAGAGTCTAGAACTGCCTAAAACTAGAGGTCCTATACACCTCGGGGACCACAAGGAAGGGACGGTAAATGCACGCTTTGAGTTCGTTTAATTAAAACCGCTTATACAATCTCTAAGGGGAGGGTAATCGGGTAGTAAAAGGATATGATGACTTGTGCGCTAATGCCACGTGTAACCCCTCTAGTTGAGGAATGATTACCGGGCATTGTACAGATGTGATCCTATAGGCTAATAATTTAGGATTTCCCTATATTTATACATATGTGTGCTTAGACTGCTTACCTATTGAATTTCCTTTATGTTATTTACATATGTGTGCTTAGACTTCTTATTTGTTAAATGTCTAATTCACCAAGTAAGTTAGGTCGGGACCCACCGTTGTGGACCTCGAGGGGTTCCTAACACTTTCCCCTCAAGATAATTTCAAGCCCTTACTCAATCTCTGGTAATATGGACTGGTTTCATGACTTGCTTACATTAAATGCCCTAACGCACCTTAAATCCGTTAGGTGGCGACTCTTCAATTTCCATAACCCCTTTCCCAAAAGGAAGGGGGTTGTCGAATGTCGAAACCCCAATTTCGCGAGAAAAAGGAGGGCGCGACAGCATGGCAACTTTGCTAGGGATTTTAGGCTTTTACCATAACAAACTTACTTTTTGTAAATTAGTCTTAATCATGCTTCTTTTGTTAGTGCGTGCGCACCCTTTCCCTTTCCCCTTATGTGAATTGACCATTTTGAGCATTTATGATTTCCTTTACTGCAGAAACTGATTTATTCTTTGCCTTCCTTTCTTAAACGTCTTTCAATTATTAAATACCACATTTATTAATTTCCTAACGTTTAAATACGTGACAACATGCTACTTACTGCTACATAAATCATGTTCAACATCATATTCCACTCGGGCGTAATCAATGATATAGCAACGCTTGATGAGTGGTCGCGATCTTCCTATATATCACCCTTTAAATTCGGAAAGGCTTATTTGCGGTAAAACTAGTCGATCAGCGGTGCAATCGACGATTCCGTGCATTTCCCCTTCAAGTTGTCCACTTGAGGGTACCAGTCTAGACCCCCATAGCAACCTTACTCTGATTATAATTGTACATGCATCATGGTCAAACCTAGTCGGGTTAGTATGTTGTCCACATAATAACCCTTTAAGACAAACCTTATCTAAAATTCCATCATGGTTTCCATAATTCCAACGGATGTAACCACGTTTTGTGCATTAATTTTGGAGAACTAAATGCCAATATGCTTATCATGGATATATAAATAGTCAAATCTAGAGGGGGAAAGGGCCTAACCTTATTTGTTTTGCAGAAAATGAGGTACGAGGTCCCCAGGTTCGGCATGATCCAAAATATACCACCACTACTACTAGACTGGTGGAAAGATCTTTCCTCAAGTGACAAAAAACATGTGAAGAAGGTCCTGGGAAATTTTCCTTCTCTATTAGACATCCAGCCAAATAACATGTTGATAGAAGCTGCAACCATGTTCTAGGATTGTGAAAGATCAGTGTTTCACTTCGGGGATATAGAGATGACCCCGCTCCTAGAAGAAATTAGGGGATTTGTTGGGCTACCTTGGGACAGCCCTGGGCTATTGGCACCGGAAAATTGCACTGGTAGGGGGTTTCTAAAAAGGATGGGTCTGAAAAAGAACTTCGATTTGGAGTGCTTAAAGAAATATTATATACCATTTGACTACTTGTATGATAGATACGGTCATAAAAAGTACTACCGTATTTTCCATGATGATTTTTCCATCACTTACTTGAGACATATTCACCGCAAAGTTTTCATGTTCATTGTTTGCTTCTTGGGTATGATAGTCTTCCCAACGAAAAGGGAAATAATTCACACTAGGTTGGATATGGTCACCAAGACCCTAATGGAAGGAATCGAGGGACAGACATACACCATAGTCCCTATGATTAAAGCTGACCATCTACGGACGGTGAGCCGCAGAAGCTATTAGATAGATGGACAATATTACACCCTCCAGTCTTTGGATGTGAGCGTCATGAGGACACCCAGGACTTCATTGATAGGTGCAGGGACAGAATGCATAACATGAGGATATTGGAGTCTCATGGGGTGGACTTCACTAATTTCCAGCTGGAGGACAGGGCCCATAGATGGTGGTAGTCTTATCATCTTGGCAGACCAGCAAGTTCTCCTCCCATGACCTAGGGCCAGTTCACACAACTTTTCTTGGATAGATATATTCCACCCTCCAAGAGGGAAGAGTTGCGGTATCAGTTTGAGTAGCTCGAGAAGGGTCAGATGTCAGTGACTGATTATGAGGCGAGGTTTTCTAAGTTGTCTTGCCATGCACTTATGATACTTCCTACTGGCGCAGAAAAAGTGCGGAGGTTTGTTGCGGTGTTGCACTCCGGTATTAGGGCCAATATAGCCCAGGAGGTTGAGATGGGGACTCCTTATCAGCTGGTAGTGGATATTGCTTGGAGGATTGAGGGCTACCTTCAGAGGGGTAGAGAGCAGATGCAGCAAGGCAAGAGGGCCCATTTCTCTGGAGAGTTTAGAGGTGCCCCTGCTAGGGGCAGAGGTTAGTTTAGGAGGGGCCAGCCTAGCAGGCCCCTATATTCAGCACCACCACCTCCTCGAGGCGCTCCAGTGAGGCCTTATTTCAGTTCGATTCTACCGCCCGCAATCTTTCAGGGTTCCTCCAGTGGGTATTTTGGTCATCAGGGTTCTTCTAATGCTTACTTCAGTGCCATGCCAGAGAATTCATACCGTCCACCAGTTATTCAGGATCTTTTCGGTGGGTCTTCAAGTCATTAGGGATAGACGCCAGAGCAGCAGGTCACAACACCGAGAGTTTGTTTTGAGTGCGAGGATCTTAGTCATGTGTGGAGATATTTCCCCAAGCTTCAGGGCAAGGCGGTGCAGCAGGATCAGCAACCCATTATTTCGGCTCTATCAGCCGCACCAGCTGTCCGCCCACCCAGAGGCGGAGGCCAAGCGGGTAGACGTCGTCCCAGAGGTGGAGGCCAACCAGTTGGTGCTCCAACTAGATTCTATTATTTTCCAGCCAGACCAGATGTAGTGGCCTCAGATGCCGTGATCACAAGTATCATATTTGTCTGCGGTAGGGATGTTTTGGTGTTATTTGATCCAGGGTCTACCTATTCATTTGTATCATATATGTTTTCTCATTTCCTGGATATTCCTCGTGAGTCCTTGGGTACTCCTGTTTATGTGTCCACTCATGTGGGCAATTCTGTGTTTGTGGATCGGGTCTATCGGTCATGTGTGGTAACATTATGTGGCTACGATACTAGAGTGGACCTTTTGTTACTTGCTATGACCGATTTTGAGGTCATCCTGGGCATGGACTGGTTATCTCCATATCACGCCATCCTTGATTTCCATGCCAGGACTGTTACTTTAGCAATGATGGAGTTGCGCAGGTTGGAGTGGAAGGGTTCATCTCTCAGTACATCCAGTCGGGTTATCTTTTTCCTGAAGGCTCGACATATGGTCGAGAAGGGTTTCTTGGCTTTTTTAGCCTATGTTCGGGATACTACTATAGAGTCTCTGACGATTGATTCAGTGCCAGTGGTCCGGGAGTTCGCCGATGTGTTTTTTTCTAACATTCCAGGCAAGCCGCCAGATCGTGATATTGATTTCTGCATTGACTTGGCTCCAGGACTAGCCTATATCTATTCCACCGTACCGTATTGCTCCGAAAGAATTGAAGGAGTTGAAGGATCAGCTTGAGGAGTTGCTAGCAAAGGGGTTTGTTAGACCGAGTGTATCACCTTGGGGTGAACCATTATTATTTGTGAAGAAGAAGGATGGGACTATTCGGATGTGCAATGATTACCGCTAGTTGAACAAAGTTACCATCAAGAACAAGTACCCGTTGCCGCGCATTGATGATTTGTTTGACCAGTTGTAGGGTGCTAGGGTGTTTTCTAAGATCGACTTGAGATCGGGGTACCATCAGCTAAAGATTCGGGACTCAGATGTTCCGAAGACTGCCTTTCGCACTAGATATGGCCATTATGAGTTTCTAGTGATGTCCTTCGGCTTGACTAATGTCGCAGCGGCATTTATGGACTTAATGAGCAGGGTGTTCAGGCCTTATATCGATTCCTTTGTTATTTTCTTCATTGATGATATCTTGATTTACTCACGCGGCGTGGGGGAGCACGAGCAGCATTTGAGAGTAGTGCTCCAGACTTTGCGGGAATAGAAGTTGTATGTTAAGTTCTCCAAGTGTGAGTTTTGGTTGGATTCTGTGGCATTCTTGCGACATGTTGTATCAGGCGAGGGTATTAAGGTGGATTCCAAAAATATTGAGGCATTTCAGAGTTGGCCCCGTCCTACTTCGGCGACCGAGATCAGGAGTTTCTTGGGGTTAGCAAGTTATCACCGTCGATTTGTGGAGGGTTTTTCCTCCATTGCATCACCTTTGACTAGTTTGACCCAGAAGGGTGCCCCCTTCCGATGGTCGGATGATTGAGGCGAGCTTTCAGAAGCTCAAAACAGCTTTGACCGCAACACCAGTTCTAGTGATGCCTTCCGGTTCGGGGATGTTTAAAGTTTATTGCGATGTTTCACGTGTTGGCTTGGGATGTGTATTGATGCAGGAGGGGCGAGTTGCATATGCTTCACGTTAGCTGAAGCCCCATGAGAAGAATTAACCTGTGCACGATTTGGAGTTGGCCGCGATTATTCATGCTCTTAAGATTTGGAGGCATTACTTATATGGGGTATCTTGTGAGGTTTATACCAACCATCGCAGTTTGCAGCACTTGCTCAAGCAAAGGGATCTCAATTTGAGGCAGTACATATGGCTTGAGTTACTAAAGGACTATGACATCATTATTCTTTATCATCCGGGCAAGGCGAATGTAGTCGGGGATGCCTTGAGCAGGAAGGCAGAGAGTATGGGCAGTTTGGCATTCATTTCAGCAGAGGAGAGGTTGGACATTTTAGAGCCTAGCCGAATTCTTGAATATGTTGTTGCTCATTCTTCATTATTAGGGAAGATCAAGGCCCGACAGTTTGATGATTCGTACTTGGCAGTTCTTAGAGAGACGGTACTATGGGGTGGTGCCAAAGAGGTTTCTATTGGCGAGGATGGTGTCTTACGACTCCAGGGTCGTATGTGTGTTCCTAATGTCGATGGCTTGAGGGAGAGGATTCTATAGAAGGTGAACAGTTCTCGGTATTCTATTCATCCAGGTGCGATGAAGATGTATTGGGATCTGAGACAGCACTATTGGTGGCGGCGGATGAAGAAGAACATAGTTGAGTATGTTGCTAGGTGCCTAAATTGCCAGCAGGTTAAGTATGAGCACCAGAGGCTAGGAGGCCTACTCCAGCAGATGACTATACCCGAGCGGAAGTGGGAGCACATCACTATGGACTTCGTGGTTGGATTTTCGCAGACCTTGCGGAAGTTCGATGCATTTTGGGTCATTGTTGACAGGTTGACCAAGTCGGCACACTTCATTCCAGTTGCCACTACTTATAATTCAGAGAGATTGTCCAAGATTTACATTTGTGAGATAGTCGGTTGCACGGTGTGCCTATTTCCATCATATAGCATAGAGGCCCTCAGTTCACTTTGCATTTCTGGAGAGTCGTTCAGAGTGAGTTGCACACCTGTGTAGCACTCATCATTGCATTTCATCCCCAGACTGAAGGGAAGTCGAAGCGGATGGTTCAGATCTTTGAGGACATGCTTAAAGCATGTGTTCTTGACTTTGGGGGACAGTGGGATCAGTTCTTGCCCTTGGCCGAGTTTTCTTACAACAGCAGTTATCAGTCCAGCATCAAATGGCTCCATTCGAGGCTTTATATGGTCGATGATGTCGTTCACCCATCGGGTGGTTTGATTCCGGCGAGGCTAAGTTATATGGTACGGATTTGGTGAAAGATTCCTTGGAAAAGGTAAAGTTGATTCAGGAGCGGCTCCGCACAGCATAGTCCAGACAGAAGAGTTACACAGATCAGAAGGCGCGTGATGTGTCATTTATGGTAGGCGAGAAGGTTCTCTTGAAGGTCTCACCGATTAAGGGTATTATGAGATTCGGGAAGAAGGTCAAGCTGAGCCCCAGGTTTATTGGCCCATTCGAGGTGCTAAGGCGAGTTGGGGAGGTTTCTTATGAGCTTTATTTACCTCCCAGATTATCAGGGTTTAATCCGGTATTTCATGTGTCTATGCTTCGGAGGTATCACGCCAATTGTCTCATGTGTTAGATTTCAGCACTATTCTGCTAGATGAGAGCTTGGGCTACGAGGAGGAGCCAGTTTCTATTGTTGATAGACAGGATCTCCAGTTGAGGTCCAAGAGGATTTCCATATTGAAGGTCCACTGGAGGTGCCAACATGTCGAGGAGGCGACTTGGGAGTCCGAGGAGGACATGCGGAGCAGATATCCACACTTATTCAGCACTCCAGTTATGATTCTAGACCCGCTTAAGGATGAATGTTTGTTTAAGAGGCAGAGAATGTAATGACCCAACCAGTCATTTTTCATTCTAGAACCCTGTTCCCGTAAATAAGGCTTCCTATACATGCTTTTACTGATTTATGACTTGTGGGGGTGGTTGGTTCGGTATTTGGAAGAGTTTGGGTTGAAACTGGAACAATTGGTTCCTTAAGGTTGTCTTAAAAGGCCAAGTTTGATTTAGGTCAACATTTTGAGTAAACGACCTTGGAATTGGGATTTGACGGTTCCAATAGGTTCATATGATGATTTCGGACTTGAGCGTATGCTCGGATCGGGTTTTGGATGACCCGGGAGCGTTTCAGCGCTAATAGTGAAAGTTGGTTCTTGAAGGTTTAGAAGTTCTTTAAATTTTGTTTGGAACGTGTTTTGGTTATAGAGAGGTCCAAACAGAAATCTGACACCGGGAATAGTTCTGTAATGTCATTTAATACATGCACGCAAAATTTGGTGTCATTCTGAGTAGTGTAAGTACGTTTCGGCGCATTGGAAGTAAATTGAAGAACTTGAAGTTCTTAAGTTTGATTTTCGTTTTGGGGTGCGATTCTTAGTTTTAATGTTGTTTCGGGCGTTCCGAGAGTTCGAACGAGTCCGTTTTATAATTCCAAACTTGTTGGTATGTTTGTACGGGGCCTTGGGGGACCCGGATTCCATTCGGACGATGCACAAGTTGAGTATAAAAGTCAATAGGGTTGTTGGTGCACCAGATCTGGTATGTCCAAGGAGGGGAGCCCAGTTTCTGTAGATGCGGGTACTTCTCCGCAGAAGTGGGACCGCAGAAGCGTAAGCCCGTCAGCAGATGCGGGCCCAGCCGGCCCAGCCAATTTTGCATAAGCGGACACCTGGTCCGCAGAATCAGATCTGCATGTGCGGCCTATGCACCGCAGGTGCGAAAATCGTTGGGGCAGTAAGGTTCATTTATTACGGGACTTAATCCATTTTTAATTCATTTTCATCCACTCTTGGGCGATTTGAGAGCTTCTAAGGAGGAGATTTCGATCTAGCTTTGTGAGGTAAGTAATCTCTACTTAATGTGAGTTCAATACATAGATTTTGGGTAGATTTTAACATGAAAATTGGTAGAAAACATGGGTTTAGATGAAAAAACCTACGGTTTGATAAAAATGAGATTTTACCATGAAATGGACCATGAAACTTAGTAGAGATCATATATTTATGTTCCTTGGATCGTGGGTAACGACTTCCTTCAAAAATTTCCAAAATCCAAGAATGTGGGTCCGGAGGTGAATTTTAGGAATCTTGCACTTTTGGGAAATCATGTTAATAGTGGAGATATGCACTTTTGAGCATAGATTGATTAGTTTATGTAATGTTTGACTAGTTTCGAGTCGTTTGGCGTCAAATTTGGAGGTTTGAGCGCATTCTTGAAGTGGGAAGTAGGCTTTGAGACGAGGTAAGTCTCCTTTCTAACCTTGTAAGACGGAATTAACCCCGTAGGCGAATTAAATAAATGTGTGTACCTATTTGTGGGGGGCTACGTACGTATGAGGTGATGAGAGTCCATACGTAGCTACCGTTATGGTATTGTCTGGGTAGTTTAGGACCCGTATTATGCTTTATTTGAAATGCATGTGCCCTTACTGGTTAATTTGATTACTTGAGTCATGTTAGAATTTGATAAAAGGATTCGTAAAAGGCTAAGTTCACCTATTTGAAGAGTTTATTTGATTACTTGACTGTAAAATGAGAAATTGTGTTTTCCTTGAAATTAATTGCTATTTGTGGATCGAGCTGCACGCCTCGGTAGTAAATTGATGCATCTATGGTTCGCGCCATTCGACCCTCCGATAGTGCACAATTTAATATTATGTTGTACCGGGTTGTACGACCTCGGCATAACTTTCGCAGGATAATTCTTTGGTACACTCTATGATTATTAGTGCTTAAATGTCTTGAAATGTAAATTGTTGTATGATAATCCCGAATTTAGCATTTATAATTATGAAAGAATGACTTATATTTTCCTGTTCTTGAGCTTTCAGTATTATTCATGCAAACCCATGCTTAGCATAACATTTTAATATATTATTGTTAGCCCTAGTGAGTGTCAAGTCGACCCCTCGTCACTACTTCTTCGAGGTTAGACTGGATACTTACTGGGTATATATTATTTATGTACTCATACTACGCTTCTGTACTTAATTGTACAGGATCTGAGGCTGGTGCATCTAGTTACCCGCCCGGCGTGCATACTTGATATTGGTTAGAGACTTCACAGTGAGATGCTCCCCTTCTGAGTCGTTCAGCGGCATTGCCTTTCTCTTTTGCTTGTATCTGTCTATACTATCTCAGACAGTAGGATAGTCATCTTTGTATATTCTACTAATTGCCCACATACTTGTGACAATAGATCTTGGCACACTCATTAGTAGACTATTTTTGGGTTGTACTTTTATAGTTATGATTTCCTTTAGTTGTTCCCGCGTTTGTTTTCCTTGTAAATATGTTGTTTACTAAATGCTTTGAATATAGGTAAAGTTAGTTGTTGGAACTTATTAATAAAAATGGAAAAGTCACTAAGTTGTTCACGGTTGGCTTGTCTAGAAACGGTGTTGGACGCCATCACGGCCTGACCTAGAGTTGGGTCGTGACAGCGCAGAGTTAGCCTAGACTATCATCAGCTACGGTGATCCACAATTTTCTTGGTTTGGCAGGATATTACCATTGTTTTATAGAGGGATTCTCATCTATTTCAGTACCTATGACCAGGCTAACCTTGAAGGGTGCTCCATTCAGGTAGACAGAGGAGTGTGAGGAGAGCTTTCAAAAGCTCAAGACAGCTTTGACTATAGCCCTAGTATTGGTATTGCCTACGGTAGGGTGATTGCCTACGCGTCCAGGCAGCTGAAGGTGCATGAGAAGAACTATCATGTCCACGACCTTGAGTTAACAGCTATTGTTCACGCCCTGAAGATTTGGGGGCACTATTTGTACGGTGTTCCTTGTGAGATTTTCACCGATCATCTGAGTTTTCAGCATCTGTTCAAGGAAAATGATCTTAACTTGTGTCAGTGGAAGTGGTTGGAGCTAGTTAAGGACTATGATATCACCATTTTGTACCACCCAGGGAAGGCCAATGTGGTGGTCGATGTTTTGAGTCGCCTGGCAGAGAGTTTGGGGAGTTTAGCATATCTTCCAACAGCAGAGAGACCCTTAGCATTGGATGTTCAGGCCTTAGCCAGCCAGTTTGTGAGATTGGATATTCTTTAGCCGAGTCGAGTGTTGGATTTTGTGGTCTCTCGGTCTTCTCTTTATGATCGTATCAGGGAGCGTTAGTATGATAACCCCCATCAGCTTGTCCGTAAGGACACGGTCTAGCACGGTAATGCTAAGGAGGTCACTATTGGGGATGATGGCGCATTGAGGATGTAGGGAAGGCTATGTGTGCCTAATGTAGATGGTTTGTGTGAGTTTATTCTTCAGGAGGCTCATAGATCGCAATACACTATTCATCCGAGTGCCGTGAAGATGTATCAGGACTTGAGGAAGCAAAACTGGTGGAGGATGATGAATTAGGACATAGTGGAGTGTGTGGCTCAGTGCCTAAATTGCCAACAGGTGAAGTATAAGCATCCGCGATTGGGTGGGTTGCTTCAGAAGTTAGAGATTCCAGAATTGAAATGGGAGCAGATCATTCGATTTCGTTGTTGGACTCCCACGGACTCAAAGGAGGTCTGATGTGGTTTGGGTGATTGTGGATAGGGTGACCAAGTCAGCTCATTTTATTCCTGTGATGACTACATATTCTTCTGAGCAGTTGGCTCGAAACTACATCTGTGAGATCATCAGGCTTCATGGTATACCGGCATCTATTATCTCTGACCGGGGTACGCAATTTATATCACTGTTCTGGAGATCCGTACAGCATGATTTGGGTACTAGAGTGGAGCTGAGCATAACATTTCACCCTCAGACGGACGGACAGTCCGAGCGCACTATTCAAATACTAGAGGATATTCTTCGTGCGTGTGTGATGAAGTTTGGAGGGTCGTGGGATCATTTCTTTCCACTTGCGGAGTTTGCCTACAACAACAGCTATCAGTCGAGCATCTAGATGGCATCGTATGAAGCTCTATATAGTAGGCATGTCGGTCCCTAGTGGGTTGGTTCGAACCGGGCGAGGCCAGATTATTGGGTACAGACTTGGTCCAGGATGCCCTAGATAAGGTGAAGGTGATTCAGGATCGACTTCACACAGCCCAGTCTAGACAGAAGATTTATGCGAACTGAAGGGTTTGCGATGTAGCATTCATGGTTGGAGAGCAGGTCTTGCTCCGGTATCGCCTATGAAGGGCATTATGAGGTTCTGGAAGAAGGGCAAGTTGAGCCCAAGGTACATTGGTCCTTTTGAGGTGTTGCGGCGTGTTGTGGAGATTTCTTATGAGATTGCCTTACCTCCCAGCCGAGCAAGGGTTCATTCGGTATTCCACGTTTCTATGCTCCGGAAGTATCATGGCGATCCGGCTCATGTATTGGATTTTAGCTCAGTCCAGTTGGACAAGGATCTATCTTATGTTGAGGAGCTAGTGGCTAGTTTGGACAGGCAGGTCAGAAAGCTCAAGTCAAAGAACATTTCTTCAGTAAAGGTTCTGTGGAGGGGTCAGTCGGTCGAGGAGGCGACTTGGGAGACCGAGCAGGATATGCGCAGCCGTTATCCTTATTTTTTCACAGCGTTAGGTATGTCTCTATACTCATTCGAGGATGAAGGATTGTATTAATAGAGGGACGATGTGACGTCCCAGCCGGTCATCTTGAGAGTTATAGCCCCGATCCCCTATTAAATGCTTCCATGTATCTTTTTCTACTATTGTGACTTGCCGGGAGGTTTCGTTTTGGTTTTTTAGAAGTGTTTGGGACCTTAGTCCCTAAATGGAAGTTTAAGCCTTAGAATTTTGACTGTAGTTGGAACTGTGTGAAGATGACTCCGGGATGGAGTTGTGTCGGTTCTGTTAGCTCCGATAGGTGATTTGGGACTTGGGGATGTGTACGGAAGGTGCTTTAGAGCTCTGTAGCTCATTTAGGTTTGAAATGGCAAAAATCAAAGATTTGGAGATTTTGACCAGTAGTGGAATTTTTTATATTGGGGTCGGATTTCAATTCAAGAAGTTGGAGTAGGTCCGGGGGGTTGAATTAGACTTGTGTGCAAAATTTGGGGTCAATCGGACGTGGTTTGATGGGTTTCGGAATCGGTTGTTGAATTTGGAAGTTTCAAATTCTTTAAGTTTGAATTGGAGGATGATTCGTGATTTTAACATTGTTTGAGGTGGTTTGAGGGCTCGACTAAGTCTGTATGGTGTTTTAGGACTAGTTGTTATGTTTGGTTGAGGTCTCGAGGGCCTTGTGTGTGTTTAGAATGCTTAATGAATTGAGTTTGGGACTTATGTAATTGCTGAAGTTGTTGCACCTGATGTATTCGCACATGCGCTTTTTAGGTCGCAGGTGCGGCGCCGCATAAGCAGACATGGAGACATAGAAGCGGTTTTGGCCCTGTCCAGTTGGGTTCGCAGGTGTGGCAATAGATCCGAAGAAGTGGACACGCAGAAGCGGAAAAGGAGCGCAAATGCGGCCCTTGTTCGCAGATGCGGACCCAGTTCCCTTTAAGTCATTTTCGCACCTGCGATGGATTTTCCGCAGGTGCGGTACCACAGATATGGTTGAAGGCTCGTATAAGCGGGAACTCTGGTAGAAAAAGGTCCAAATCAAGGGTTTATGTCATTTTTCATCATTTGGACTTGAGAGCTCGGAAATAGGCGATATTTCGAGCGATTTTCAAAGGAAGCTTTGGGGTAATGATTCCTAAATCATTTTTTGTTGTATTCCATTAATCTATAGTTATTTTCTTTATTAAATCAAGGAAATTGGGTGAGAAATTTGGGGAAGAAGGGTGGAAGTTCTTCAACCAAGTTTTTTAGATTTGATTGGGATTTTGATATCGGATTTGTATAATTTTGGTATGAGTGAATTCGTGAGTGAATGGTTGTTCATATTTTGTGACTTTTATCCGATTTTGAGACGTGGAACCGGGGAGACATTTTAGGGAGATTTTCCAATTTCTTTCTTTAGATTTGATTTCATTAGCTAGATTAGTTCCTTGTAGTTATATTTATGATATGTAATTGATTTTGGCTAAATTTGGGCCATTCGGAATCGGATTTTCGTGGAAAGAGCATTGTTACGGATTAATTAATATTGGTTCGAGGTAAGTGACTTGCCTAACCTTTTGTGGGGGAACTCCCCTTAGGATTTAGTACTGTTTTGATATGTGAGCGCCTTGTACGTGAGGTAACGAGTACGTACACAGGCTAATTGTTGTAAAACCCGAATTTTGCTAATAATTAACCAGTTTCCTTCTTATTTGATTCATATCAGCATGTGTAGTATCATGTTAGATTAGAATAGCATGTCTACTTGCCTTAATTGCTTATCTGAACTCCGTGCAGCATGTGTAGTGAATTTTTCTGCTCTTCCTTGACTTGTACTTAGTCTAAATTGTTGGATTTCGTGTTGTAGTTGTTAAATTCTATTTTTTGAGCTGCATATTTACTTTGGAGACTACGGAACGGTAGTCCGGGAGATCCCTCTGTCCTGTATATTTACTTTAGGACTACGGAACGGTATTCCGGGAGATCCCTCTGTCTTGCATATTTACTTTGGGACTACAGAATGGTGTTCCGGTAGATCCCCCTACACATTTATGTTTGGAACTAAGAAACGGTATCTCGGGAGATCCCCTGTTACTATCACTATGTACTGAGTTGTTACCTTAAATTTCGGTCTTTATTTTACTGCGATATTTTACTCTGCCTTGTTTTTATTATATATATACCAGTAGGGACCTCACTTGACCTCGTCACTACTCGACCGAGGTTAGGCTTGACACTTACTGGGTACCATTGTGGTGTACTCACCCCCCTCTTTCCTACACATTATTTTCGTGTGCAGATCCAGGTTCTTCCTACCATCCTTGTCTTAGTTGCAGTTGCTGCTGTTTTCGGAGACTTCAAGGTACATCTGCACGCGCCCGTAGATCCTCGGAGTCCCCCTCTATCCCCGTATGTTGATTCTTCTCTCAATTTTATAGACATTGATGTATAGAATAGTTAGAACTTCGTAGTAGCTTATGACTTACGATGTTCCGGGTCTTGGGAGTGTTATGTACATTTCGAGAGTTGGTTATTATATATGTCGAGCAGCATCTCAATTGCTTATTTAACTTATATGTTACTGTTAGTTGTTAATTTTCATGTTTTCATTTCATTTCCGCAAAGTGTTAGGCTTACCTAGTCGTGGAGACTAGGTGTCGTCACGACAATTTACGGAGGGAGAATTTGGGTCGTGACAGTTATTTCTTATGTGAAGGCTCGGCATATAGTCAAGAAGGGATGTTTAGCATATTTGGCCTATATTTGTGATTCTAATATGGATGTTCCTTCCATGGATTCAGTACCAGTTGTGCGTGAGTTTCCAGAGGTGCTTCCTGCAGATCTGTCGGGGATGCCACTCAATAGAGATATCGACTTATGTATTGACTTGGCTCCGACACTCAACCCATTTCTATTCCACCATACTGTATGGCCTCGCCTGAGTTGAAGGAACTAAAGGAGCAGTTGCAGGATTTACTTGATAAGGGATTCATTAGACCTAGTGTCTCACCCTGGGGTGCACTAGTTTGTTCGTGAGGAAGAATGATGGTTCGATGAGTATGTGTATAAATTATTGGTATTTGAACAAAGTCACAATAAAAAACAAGTATCCATTGTCGAGGATTGATGACTTATTTGATTAGCTTCAGGGTACCAAAATGTTTTGGAAGATTGATTTGAGGTCTGGCTACCATCAGTTGAAGATAAGGGCGGATGTCGCTAGGAGGGATTTTTGGACTTGGTATGGACATTATGAGTTCCTAGTGATGTCATTTGGTTTGACAAATTCCTCAGCAACATTTATAGATTTGATGAATTAGGTATTTAAGCCCTATTTGGATTCTTTTGTAATCGTCTTCATTGATGATATTTGATCAACTCCCGCAGTCGAGAGGATCATGAGCAGCATCTTCTGGTTGTACTTCAAACCCTGAGAGATAGCCTGTTATATGCCAAGTTTTCAAAGTGTCAGCTACGAAGATTCGGAGCTTCCTGGGTTTGGCAGTTTATTATCACCGGTTGGTGGAGGGGTTCTCATCCATCGCTGCCCCATTGACTAGATTGACCTAGACGGATTCCCTATTCAGGTGGTCCAAGGAGTGTGAGTTGAGCTTTTAGAATATCAAAACTGCTTTGACTACAACCCCAGTGTTGGTGTTGCCACATGTTCAAGATCCTACATTGTGTAATGTGATGCATCGCGTATTGGGCTTGGTGCAGTATTAATGCAGGATGGCAGGGTGATTGCATACGTGTCTTGGCAGTTGAAGGTTCATGAGAAGAATTACCATGTTCATGACTTAGAGCTGGCAGCGATTATTCATGCATTGAAGATTTGGAGGCAATACCTTTATGGTGTGTCGTGCGAGGTATTGACAGACAAAGAGTCTATAGTATTTGTTTAAGCAAAAGGATCTCAATTTGACGCAGAGGAGGTGATTAGAGTTGTTGAAAGACTATGATATTACCATTTTGTATGTGAGGCCTTATATGGGAGGTAGTGTCATTCGCGAGTTGGTTGGTCTTTAGCTAGGAAAGGCTCGGTTGTTGGGTACCGATTTGGTTCAGGATGCCTTGGGAAAGGTCAAGATGATTCGGGATCAACTTCGTGCAACACAGTCTAGGTAGAAGAGTTATGACGATCGTAGAGTTCGTGATGTTGCATTCATGGTTGGGGAGAGGTTTTTGCTTCGGGTTTCACCCAAAAAGGGTTGGATGAGGTGAAGAAGGACAAATTGAGCCCTAGGTATGGGGAACCTTTGAGATCCTTGAGAGTGTTGGTCAGGTGGCTTACAAGCTTGCACCGCCACCTAGCTTATCGGTTGTTCACCTGGTGTTCCGTGTTTCCATGCTCTGGAAGTATCACGGTGATCCCTCGTATTAGATTTCAGCTCAATCCAATTGGACAAGGATTTGACTTACGAGGAGGAGCCGGTAGCCATTCTAGAATGGCAGGTCCACAAGTTGAGATCTAAGAGTTATCCTTCTGTTAGAGTGCAGTGGAGAGGTCAGCCGATCGAGGTAGCTACGTGGGAGTCCGAGTCCGATATGCAAAGTAGATACCCATACCATTTCCCCAGTCTAGGTGCCTTTCTATGTCCGTTCGAGGATGAACGTTTGTGACACACCCCGACCCTGGGCCTGGACATAACACGGTACTCGGTGCCTGATTACATGTGACCGAGCGAACCAACTGGCTGACTAAATCAATATGTGATATTATATCATACTGAATGCAGGAGATAAGCTAACACATGATGATATACTGAAAGTCTGAATGATGCAAATCAAGTGCGGAAACACTAATATAAGACTGAAACATATATGTAGAAACATTGCTTAACATGAAAATCATGTGACTCTGTCTAACTGTTACTTAAGTTTATGAAGCCTCTAATGAAGTACTGAAAACACTGAATGTCTGTAAATATTGAAAGACTGTAAAGTAATGATAATGCCCCGAAAGAACTTGGGCTTACCCAATAGCTGGTACGAGAATCCTAGTGCTCTGAATCGTCAACCTGTATATCATTACCTGTATCATGGGATACAGGTCCTGAACAAAAGGGACATCTGTAGATTTGAATTGCACTGGTATATAAAGAAACTGAAAGAAAGAACTATAAATGATGAAACTGAGAACTAATAACTCAAACAATAACTGCCGAAACTAAAATTATAACTGATAACTGAAATGATAATTGATAACTGAAATGATAATTGACAATCGAAAAATGAATTGAACAAAGGAAGCAAGGATATGAATATTCCTCTCTTCTGAATGATGAACCACCTGTTTATCTTAACATTAAATTGCGGCCTCAAGCCCAATACACACACACACACACACACACACATATATATATATATATATATATATGTGTGTGTGTGTGTGTGTGTGTGTATGCACAAACCGTAGCCTCGGGCCCAAGTATAAATATATATAATTGCAGCCTCTGGCTCAAAAATGCATAAAGCATAAATTACGACCTTAGGCCCAAATACAGGTGTTCAACATTCAGGAATTTACAATTTGGAACTGAGAATCATAATGCAATACATGATACTAAAATACTGAACCATACTGAGTTACATGATACTGGAATGCTGAATCTAGACTGAGACATGTAATCGTAATAAATTCATTTGTCATAACTGAAATTCATACGATATTGAATGATTATGAAACTATGCCATCTAGAGAATAGAAGTTCTACAATTATTCATGGAACTAAAGCATATTTACTTTCTGAGGAAACTCGTAGTAGTCATAAAGAACGGGACGTAGGGATAATCATAGACATTCCCAAACGTAAAGAGAGTTAACCTCACATACCTTAACTC
This sequence comes from Nicotiana knightiana, assembly GCA_005239525.1. Classification (NCBI taxonomy): domain Eukaryota; kingdom Viridiplantae; phylum Streptophyta; class Magnoliopsida; order Solanales; family Solanaceae; genus Nicotiana; species Nicotiana knightiana. The sequence goes on from ML432761.1 coordinate 87,909, forward strand.
TGGCCCTTTCTAAGAGTATCACGATGTTCGTCGCCTCTTTAAATGGTAATCTACGTTAATATATATATATATATATATATATATATATATATCAAGAGGAACCAAAATTAGCACTAATACTCATGTTTCAGTAACTTAGGAATTCTATCAAACATCTTATGGGTGTAAAGCCTCATAACCCTAAGTAATCGGTCTTTTCTTCACCAAGTTCTCATTCTACTACTTCTAGCTGATTCTACAATCCCAAATTGATGTAACTAACACCATTTCTCATCACCCAAATGCTTACAACAATCATAAGTCAACAATCCAAAATCCTAGCACAGTACTTATGGTTCTCTTTATCAAACCTATTTACTATTCTCCTAAAATCTCATCAATTTATAGGTTATAAATGATTAGGGAGTAGAAGCATTACCTTTTTGAATTCTAATCCTCTTAAATTCGAGTTCTAGGGTTTTTTTTCTAAATAATAATGTCTCAATCGAATATCTAATGATTTGAAGGATTTACCCATGTTAATAAGATGTTGGAGAATTAAAATTTACTTAGAATCATCATTAGAACTTACCTTGGATGACGGAGGGACATTGGGGAAGTTGGGTTCTTGAGAGCTCTCCTTTCTAGAGCAAATGTTCGTGTTTAGGGTCATAGGGAACGAGGTAGGGTTTAAATAAGTGTACGCATCCAAAAAAAATTGAGGAGGAAATAAAAGTAGCTCAGATAAACATCGTCATCATGGGACGTCATCTGAGGTGCCAAAATAACTGTGCAAGGCGCCATCAGAGGCGCCAAAACTACAATGCCTTGAACTGTTTGGGATGCTGACTTTGATGCCCTGGACAGTGCCTTGCACTTTTAGGGGCGTCGAGGTTAATGCCCTGGACAGTTCCTTGCACTATCAGGGGAGTTGAGGTTAATGCCTTGGACAGTGCCTTGCACCTTCTATGGCCGTGAGTTTTTATGGCCTTGCATTGTCTATGGCCGTGAGTTTTTTTGGCCTTGCACTATCTAAGGCTGTGAGTTTTCATGTCCTTGCATTGTTGAAGGCTATATGACGGACCTCCCATAAACATAGTCGATTCTATCAAATTTTATGCACCTCACTCTCTTTCTTGATTCCAAAACGACTATTTCCACCCATACTCATCCTAATAGGACCTCACATGTCTAAAAGGTCACATTAATACTTATTTAATACATCCTTACCTAATCCAAATTTTCGGAGTGTTACAATTTGTTTTAGAGGTGGAGAATGTGAGTTCTAGCCCTGATTTTTGTGTTCCGAGACTATGATTAGCTTTGTTTAGTATTTCTCGATTTTCATGCGTAGTCAGTGTCTTTTTTGGAAAGATTTTATTTGAGAAACTGAAGAAAACATGAATTTTAGCTTTAAAATTCGATTTGAGTTGACTATTGTCAATATTTTATGTAAACGGCCCCACATCGGTAGTTTCACGATCCCGGTGGGTCCGTATCATGATTTTGGCCTCGAGAGTATTCCCGGAATTGAATTCAAAAGTCCCTAACTTGGTTTTACGTGATTTGTTGAAAACTAGTAATTTGAAGGTTTAAAGATTTTTGAAATTTGACCATAGGTTGACCTTTTGGCTACCGGGTTCGGATTATGGTTACGGGATTTTTATAGGCTCATTTTACTATTTAAAACTTGTCTGCAAAATTTGGTGCAAAACGGATTTGATTTGATAGGATTCGGACACTCGGTTGTGAATTTGAAAGTTCTTGAGAATCTTTGAAAATTTCATGCATTTTGATGTCTGATTCATAGTTATAGGTGTTTTTTGATGTTTTGATCGTGCAAGCGAGTCCGTATGATTCTATTACACTTGTGTATATGTTTGGTTTGGAGCCCGAGCGGCTCGGGTGAGTTTCGGATAGGCTACGAGTCATTTTTGGACTTAGGAGATAGCTGGTTTCGACTGTATCTGGTGTTTGAGGTTTTGTGCTTCATGATCGCAAAGAGGAAACTGAGATAGGGGAGGATGTTCTTCTACAAAAAGATGGATAACCGGTCGCGAACACGAAGCAGTGGAGGGATTACCCTTCGCGAATGCGACCGTTCACACTCGAACGCGATGGGTTAAAGGATATTCTAGGGGAGGTAAAGATTACTCTAAGCAAAAATGTGAAGGCTAGGTGGGTGATACTATCGTGAGCACGAAGGCCATTTAGTCTGTAATGCTTTGTGATCGTGTCAGGTGTCTCGTGAACGCGATGAACACCCAACGCCAGTCTTTTAAACAGTCCAAAATCAGGATTTATCCCATTACTCACCATTTTCAAGTTTGAGCTCGGCCGGCAGGCGAGTTTTTCATCCCAACTTCATATGTTAGTAGATTTTAACATGTTTCCTTACTTTTCCATAAATATCCATTGATTTTAACCTTTATTCTACGCTTTTTCATGGTAGAATTACGGATTTAGGTAAAAAATTGGATTTTGAGAAATTAAAATTTAGACCACATATTGAGGTCAGATTTCAAAACTAATCACATAACCAGGCTCGGGGGTGAATAGGTAATTGAGTTTTGGTCCGAATATCGGGTTTTGACCAAGCGAGCCTGGGGTCGAATTTTTCCAAAAACATTAGAGATTGAATCTTTCACTCATGGTTAGTTTCTAAAGCTTATTTTGAATTATTTGAACTATATTTGATTAGATTTGATTGCTTTTGAGGCTAATTCTAGAGGAAAAATCGCGTTTGAGCGTTGATTTGATTGCAGAGTGAGGTAAGTGTCGTGGTTAACCTTGACTTGAGGAATTAGAACTTGTTGGTCAATTTGCTACGTTTTATGTGTGGGGACAACGCATATGTGAGGTGACGAGTACCTATGCGTTTTCATTGGGTTAAAGCATGCGGGTGAAAATTATTTATTTCTATTATATTATTTCGTTAATTATGTTATCTATACTTAGGCTAGATTATTTCTTCTTTAATCATTCTTTTAGTATTTAAAATTTATTTTAAGGATATTAAATATTTTTAAAGTTGAAGTTTGATATCATGGCACCATATTTGAAGTGAAAGTATTCCCCACCTTGTTTTATTATTCGGATTTATATGTTGCTTGGTGAGGAAGAGAGAAAAGCACGAAGGGTATTGTCGTGCCTCATTTGCATTCATTATCATATATTGTGAGGTTTAAGAGTAAAATCACGAAGGGTGATGTCGTGTCATGATATTACATGGTGAGGACGAGAGAAAAAGCACAAAGTGTGATGTCGTGCCATTATATTCATATTATTGCATGGTGAGGACGAGAGTAAAAGAGCTAAGGGTGATGCCGTGCCATTTTCATATCATTGTTTTATTTGATTTCTAGTTTTGGTGATTTACTTGGTATTGTTACTTAATTTGGAAGATGTTATTACATGATTTTGTACGTGCCAATTTTACGATATTTTCCCCTTTCACATGTCCCTTCTCAGTTAATATTATATCATTCTTCTTGTTATTTTGCTGCTTTATATATACTTGTAAGGTTTTATATGTAGGTGTCTTGTCATATCCTCGTCACTACCTCGTCGAGGTTAGGATCAAAAATTACGGAGTACATTGGGTCGGTTGTACTCATACTACACTTCTGCACTTCTTGTGCAGATACTGATATCGGTCACTGCGGTGCGTAGTGGTGTGTCGGCTCAAATCACTTTCATACAGAGACTCGAGCTAAATCTGCTGGCATTTGCAGACCTTGAAGTCCCCTTCCATTTCCTACTTTTACCGTTTATCTCTTTCGAATAGTTTTATTTATTTCAGACTATGCTTGTAGACCTTCTAGTTGCTCGTTTATTCATGACTCAGGATTTCTGGGAGTAGTTAGTATTACGTGGTTTATATCCACACTGTATTAGAATTGGCAATTATTTCTCATTGAATATTATTATTTTATTTTCAACTGTTAAATTGGTTAATTATCTATGCACCTCAGCTTGACTAGCAAGTGGATGTTAGGCGCCATTACGATCCCGAGGTTTGTATTCCATGTCATGACCTCAGTATATTGTAAGCTTTCTTTCCAGGACTATAGCCAATAAAAAAATAGAGGTATTGTAATGACCCGATAGGTCGTTTTGAGTACTAGCCCTTATTTTCATGATTTCGTGACATCTATTAGCTCCATTTGATATTTTTCATTTTGCGTGCGTATTCCATGTCTTTTTCCAGAAATTTTTTATGCAAAAATTTGAAGGGAATATGATTTTTGGCTTTAAAAATAATTTGAGTAGACTATGGTCAATATTTTTGCAAATGATCCCGGATCGGTGTTTTAACGGCCCCGCTGGGTCCGTATCATAATTTTATACTTGAGCGTATGCCCGGAATTAAATTCGGTGGTCCCTAGGGTGATTTGACTTGTTTTGCTGAAAGTTAGTAATTTGAATGTTTGAAAAATTCCTAGGTTTGACCGTAGGTTGACTTTATGTTTATCCGGTTAAGATTTTGGTTCCGGGACTGGGTATAGGTCTGTTTCGCTATTTAAAACTTGTTGCAACATTTGGTGCAAATCGAAGTTGGTTTGATAGGATCCGGACGCTCGGTTGTGATTTTAGAAGTTCTTGAGTTTTCTTTAAAATTTCATGCATTTAGACGTCCGAATCGTAGTTCAAGGATTTATTTTGATATTTTGATCGTGCAAGAGAGTTTGTATGATATTATTACACTTGTGTTCGTATTTGGTTTGGATTCCGAGGGGCTCGAGTGAGTTTCGGATAGGTTACGGACCATTTTTGGACTTGAGAGTTGCTGGCTTTCAGCTATATCTGATCTCTGGTGCTTTGAGCTTCGTGATCACGAAGCTACTCTTGCAATCGTAAAGGCAAAGTTGGTTTGGGGAAGAATTTATTCTTCACGAACGCGCGGAGCTGGTCGCGAATGCAAAGTGGAGGGGGGTTTACCCTTCGCGAATGCAAAGCTTTGTAGGGATTGGGAGATGGTCTATCAGTTACTCCTCGTGAATCGGTTATTTGGCTCACGAATGCGAAGGCAGGGGGAGTAAGTCTTCGCGAACACGAAGGCTTTTTTTGGCCGTTGTGCTTCACGATCGCGTTAGGTGCTTCCCAACGCAAAGAACACACGACGCCCAGGTATTAAAACATTTCAAAGTCGGGATTTTCATCATTTTTCACCATTTTCAAGTTTGAGCTCCGCCTAGAGGTGATTTTGAAGAGTTTTTTCATCCCCACTTCATTGGTTTCATACATTTCCATAAACACCCGTTGATTTTAACCTTCAATCTATAATTTTTCATGGTAGAAATTAGGGGTTTAGGTAGAAATTGTGAATTTTGTAAAATTGAGATTTAGACCTCAAAGCGAGGTCGGATCTCGAAACTAATCACATAACCGGGATCGAGGGTGAATAGGTAATTAGATTTTGGTTTGAATCTCGGATTTTGACCAAGGGGGCTCGGGTTTGACTTTTGTTGATTTTTTCCAAAATCATTAAAGCTTGAATCTTTTTCACTCATGGGTAGTTTCTAAAGCCTATTTTGAATTATTTGAACTATATTTGGCTAGATTTGATTGGCTTGAAGGCTAATTCCAAAGGAAAAGTCACGGTTGTACCTTGATTTAGTTGCGGAGCGAGGTAAGTGTCGTGTTTAACCTTGACTTGAGAGATTATGACTTGTTGGTCTATTTTCTACGTGTATTATGTGTGGGGATGACATCTATGTGAAGTGACGAGTACATAGGCAAAGGTATTGTTTCTTTGTACTAGGTTATTTTGTTGACCATGTTTTCATCCTTAGGATAGATTAATACTTCTTTAATTATTCATCTCGTATTTATTGTTTATTTTAGAGATGTTGGGTTCTGGAAGTTGAGTTTGTTATCATGGCACTATAATTGAAGTGAAATTGCTTCCTGCCTTGCATTGTTAATTTCGAATTTATATTGTTACTTGGTGAGGAAGAGTGAAAAGCATGAAGCGTGTTGTTGTGCCTTATTTGCATTCATCATCATCTATCGAGAGGTTGTAATAATTAAAGCACGAAGGGTAATGTCGTGCATTTGATTACTTATAATCATTTCTCTTATTATGGGAGGTTGAGAGTAAAAGCACGAGTGATCTCGTGCCATTTTATTTATGATATTACTTGGTGAGGATGAGAGTAAAAGCACGAAGAGTGATGTCGTGCCATTTTCGCTTCATTGCCTTATTGAATCACGGATTGATGATTTATTTGGTTACATTGTTGCTTATTTGGAAGATGTTATTTGGTATTTCGTACTTGTCAATCTTTTGATATACCTCCTTTCGCATGTCCCCTCCCAGTTAATGTTTTAATTGCTCTATCTATTATTTTGTTGCTCTAAGTATATATCCATACATGTTTCAAGTAGGTGTTTTGTCATAGCCTCGTCACTATCTCGTCGAGGTTAGGCTCGATACTTATGGAGTACATTGAGTCGGTTAACTCATGCTACACTTCTGCACTTCTTGTGCAGATACTGATGTTGGTCCTAGAGGCTTCTAGTGGTGTTCTGCTCGGATCCAGCTACATTCAGAGACTTGAGGTATAGCTGCACAGCGTCCGCAACCTTAAAGTCTCCTTCTTTATCTATTCTACTGTTTATCTAGTATCACACAATTGTATTTGCTTCAGACCATATGTGTAGTACTCTAGTTACTCATGTATTCATGACTTCGGAGATGTTTAGATATCGTCATATATTATTTATTATTCCATTTCAGACTATTTCAGTTTGTTTTTAAATGTTTTATTTTGAATTGTTAAAAAATGGTTAAATAATCTAGTTAATGTTGGCTTGCCTAGGAAGTAAAATTTTAGGCGTCATCACGGTCTCGAGGGTGAGATTCTAGATCGTGACAACGTATAGTTGTGGACTTAAACTTGCCCCTATAAGGTTTAGGCACAGCATCAAAGCACATGCAACCAAAAGTCTTCAAATGATTGAGAGGTGGAGAACTACCATGAAAAGCTCAAATAATGACTTGTTATGAAGTAAAGGAGAAGGAAATATATTTATCAAGTATGTAGCAGTTAACACACAATCACCCCAATACTTAACTAGTAATTTGGATTGAAAAAGTAGTCTCTAGTAAATGCTTACTTTTTCTTTCCACTGCACCATTTTATTGAGGTGTATGTGGACATGAAGTCTGATGCAAGACACCCTTAGCTGAGAAGAAGTTGTAGCCTCCATACCACTGCCTAATTCAAATGCATTGTCAGACCTTATGGTTTTAACAGAACAACTAAATTGAGTTTGAACCATAATAACAAAGGACTTCAAGATGGCAAAGGCATTTGCCTTTGAAAAAAGCAGATGGGTCCATGTGGTCTTAGTATAATCATCCTTCATAGTGATTAAATATTTGAAACCTCTATAAGTTTGTGTATGATATGGACCTCACAAGTCTACATGAACCAGTTTAAAGGAGCAGAAGAATATGTGGTACTCTCAAGGAAGGGTGGCCTTTGTTGCTTAAGCATAGAACAAATAGGGCGCAATAAAGTTTGTTTCTTAGGCAATTTATCATAAAGAAAGCAGATAGACTTCGTTTTAGCAAAAGACACATGGACTAACCTCAAATGGAATATATAATCAAAAGATAACCAGGAATTAAATGCAGAATTAACAGTAATGACAGGTATAATTGCAAGAATTTAAATTGCTCTTATTAACATCTTTCAGAATGGTAGTTATGGTATTTACAAATGAAGAATACAAGAATGAATGGAATAAATATCATCTGACTGTAGGAGGTAAAGCCCCTTCTGAAGTATACCAAGAACTAGAGGCTTCTTTAGAAAAAGGTCATGTAATAGAATACATGTAGAGGTCGTGAATAAAGCATAAATCTACATATGTGTCAATAAGTCAGACAAATAAATCGAGTTATAATGAAAAGAGGGCACAAACAAAATATTAGGAAGTGAAATATCATAAGAAAGGGAAAGAGTTCTGGTACAAGTCACCTTAACCTTGTAACCATTAGGAAATGTTACACGATAAGGTACGTATAAGGACTTAATATCAGTAAGAAGTGATTTATGAGGAGTTATGTGATTTGTGTCACCCGAGTCAATGATCCAAATACTACTCTCTATCCTAGAGACATTGCAAGCAAAGACACCACAAAGTCTAGAATCAGTTGTATCTAACAAACCTGCAAAGTTGGCAGATCCCGAACCCATCTCAGTATGAGCATAGGAGACCTTTGATTGCTGAATCAAAGAGAGAAGATGCTCATAGTGATCCTTAGTGAAAGTGACCCCCAAGATCAGTGAGTATCATCTTAGAAGATTTACCCCCAGAATTCTCAGAATGACTCATCAGTTGAGAATAAGAAACTTGAGCATGTATTGTTCGTCCTTTTAAACTTAGACCCAAAACCTGGGGGATACCCAGGTAACTTGTAGAACCTTTCAACAGAGTGACCAGGCTTCTTGCAATATTCGCAGACAATTGTGGAAGAAAACTTCTTAGCAAATTCAAAATTGTCTTTCTGAGACCAAGGTTTAGGTTCAAAACTGACTTTCTGAGTGTAAGTTTTCTGAGCAGCAGTGGAAAAAGAGGCTGACTCTGAATTGAAGGAAGGGATGGAGGATGTAAACTCAGCTTGTCTTTCATCTTCAATGAGCATTGAGTAGACAATGTCAATATTATGAAGAGGTTTCATTAACAAAATGTTCCTTCGAGCACCTGAATAGTTCTCATTCAATCCCATTAGAAATCGATGGACCTTTTATTCCTCCTCTATCTTTTGAAAAGCCTCTTTACACCCACACACATGAAAGATAGGAAATGGAGAAAGATAATTCATCCCAGAGTTTCTTAATCCAAATGAAATAGGAAGCTATACTGGAAAATCCCTGGGAAATGGAGAATATTTATTTCCTGATTTAAACACTTTAGTGCCATTTGGCGTACCATATCTCCTTTCAGTTTCCTTCCATAATTTTTTGGCTGACTCAGTGTACATCAGACCTGCCCAAATCTCCATATATAAGCTATTTAATATCCATGCAGTGACCATATCGTTACACTGACACCAAGCCTCATATAAAGGGGAATTTTCACTCGGCTTCTTAACAGTTTCATTGACCAAACCTAATTTGTTCTTACATGACAAACCTATAAGCATTCCTCTTTTCAATCTCCCACACCCCAATCCATTAAATGTAGTAGCAACAATGACGGTCCTTGGAGAATCAGACGGGTACGAATAGTATAGATGAGATGGTTGATGCACTAGCACTCGAGGACTTAGAAGTCGGAGTCACAATCGAAGGTACACTAGTAGAACCCATACTATCAGCACAATTAGGGTTTTAATTTTGGGGGAAAATTCAATAGAACAATCAAGGAATCAAAACTGAGTATGAGATGAGGAAACAATACACTTCGTGAAAGTCCTAGCTTCACCACCTAAGTTGTTATTAGAACCAACTTGGAACTTTCTAAATCTCATTAGTAATAGGCAAGCATTAAGATACTTCATGTGCAATAAGTGTCTGCATATACTAAGTAAGGTGATTTTTCTAAAGAAACGCCTTTAGCACCTGCTTTATTCAAAGTAGAAGATATGACATTAGTTTGAAAATACTTTCTTAAATTGGAAAATATTCAGTTTCTCCCTAGTAATGCATTATGCATCAGCTAGCTTTCCCATGTTGCCTACTATATAGGCGCAATCCTTTTTTTAGCCCTAATCATGCTTAAGACATAGAACTGAATGTTTTTACCCCAAAGTCAACAAATAAAAAAATAAGAAGGAATTTTTTATGGAAAAGCAAGGCTGATTAGTTCATCTACAAGTTCTTGTGTACTTTTTATGGAACCTTTTCCTTAGTGAATGGTTTCACTTAATAAAGTTTCCAAACGTAATATATATTAAGATAAATAAAATCTTGATTTTAAACAATGTTCATTTCTATTCTTTATAGCTAGTGTTTGAGAATATGGACCATATATCCTCTATGCTACAAGAACGTAGAATTTTCATCCAATGAACTACCTTAATCGTTATATTGTAATGAATAATAAGAAGAGATTCATAAAATGCATTATCGTGTTTCAATTTTTATAAAAGAAGAGATTGTTATACTATTCATCAATTGATGACCAAATTACATTGTCATGCATGCAAATTTATAATTAGCAAAGGTATCTTTAGGAAAAAATTTATACCAAAGGGATTTCCTTCCATGATATCATTTAGTGTTTAATCCTATTAAGGAAATTTCTTGTATCATTATTATTAGTTACCCTTTAGTTAGTTATTTAAAATGAAAGAATAATTTTCTTTTAGATCGTAAGAGTGGTAGATTGAGCAAAATGCCATCTGATTTTATAAGTACGTAGTAAAATATAAACATGTAATTTTTCCCGTTGTCTACTATAGTTTTAGTTTTAACTTCAAGATATGTTGTTGATGATGACCCTATGCGGGATTTGAGTCCAAAGAACTGCTTATTAATAAATTAAGTAAGTTTAAATATTGACTCTATATGTGATTTGAGTCCAAGGAACCACTTATTATTGAATTAAATAAGTTTGAATCTTTTAGAGAACATAACTCACAAAATGAATTTAATGAATGAGATAGGCATATAGTATTCAATCACTTACTTATATTGTGACCCATCAACAGATTACAAGTAAAGATAATTCCAGTAAGAAATTTATGTTAGAAATAATTCCTTCCATATCCTTTAAATATGATCTGATTAAGAAAATCTCTTGTACCATTATTTATTCATCATGTGGTTCCCCAAATGTTTCATCCAAGAAGAAAAAATAAAAAGATTAACAAGTTCTTATCGTGGCATCATCATCATCATCATCATCATCATCATCAACAACGGGAGAGAAGAAGATGTTGACTTTGAAGAGCGGTGATAACGAAGAATTTTACCTTGAGAAATCTTTGATCTTACAGTTTGATCTTATCAAGACCATGGTGAAAGAGGAACGCGTTTCCAGCATCCCATTGCCTAGCATCAAAATCAAGACACTGGTTAAAATCATTGAATGCCTCAAGAAACATGCGGAGCTCACTGCTACCTCGAACAATGAAGACTTCAAGAATTACGAGAAAGAGTTTGTGAATATTGCCTTAGAGGAGCTACTTGACATAATTGTGGCAGTAAATTGTCTGAAAATTAATGGTTTGTTGGAACTCTGTTGCCAGGCTGTGGCTAACAGGATAAAGGGCAAGAATGTGGAAGCCGTTCAGAAGATTTTTAAGATTGAAAGTGATTTCACCCCAGAAGAAGTGGCAGAGTTTAAGAGGGAAACTCCTTGGGCCTTTAAAGGTGACCTTGATGATACCACCAACTAGGTTTTTATGGTAGTGAAGGGAACATTTGTATTTGATCTGAATAATCATATAAAATTGATTTCTTTCGTGTACCAATTTGGTGGATGTTTGTTTGATTTTTGAAATAAAGCTTTATGCTAAGAAAAAGGTATAAACGAAAATACTATCTGATATAGTGAGGGGTGTTTGATAGTATTTATCTATTCCTTGAAAACTAATTTGTATTCGATCATTTATATGCTATCTATAGCTACTTTTGTCTTTGTGTTGGTTCGAGTGATTTTTTAGATTAATCATAATATATATATCTTTCTTGTATTGATCAAGCTAATATCATTTGAATTTCGAAAAAAAAAAGAGAAAAAGTTATGCTAATAAAGGAAAATTCAGAAATAATTTCTTAATGAAGGATGGTTGAAAATATTCAAGTCCGGAAAACCTTTGATATGTTCAGTGTTCCATGTTCGTTCGACTCATATATTTGAAGTAGCTATCATTTGATATTGATTAAGAAATAATCAGATATATCCTTGCTCTCTTCTATGTGACAGATCCAAAAGCTGAATTATCAAGTTTTTTTGACACATTAAAAGTGTCAACACAGATCAGCTTGGAGTCAAATATAGATTATAACATTGAACTAATTTGCTATCGATCAGCCAACCACATATATCGGTAGGGCTTGACAAACCTTTTGTACAAATGCCCTAGCTGGTAATTTCAGCGTTTCTCCGTCACGAATCGTCTCATTAATATCAATTAATTGGCGACGTACGTAACCCAGCATTACAAGTGAAATGAGTACTTAAGCATCCATTTCTTTTACAAAAATTTTACCACCCAAAGTAGCTAGCTATTTCGGGATATACACCTTTTGCTTTCTTGAATTTTGTTATTTTATTCCGTGAAAAGCTTTTAGCATATATCTTTCATCAAAGACAACCAACAGGTAGTTTATTATGGACATCAAGTGCCATCAAGTGACTTTCTTTTTTAATGAATTGATGTGCAGTGACCATATATGAGATTTTTCAACGACTATCTTTCTCAATCTACTTTAAATTCTATATACCGTGTAAAATATACTTACCCAATCAGGTATCTTGTACTATCACTATTGATAAATCATTATCATATTATATTATAAGCATGAAGATCAAAAGTTGAATGTGAAAGACCAAAATAACCCATACGATTAATGGACTTTTGTGCCCTTAAAAGTTATTTTAATAATATCTTCAATATTAATAACAAAAGTTAGTTTTGTAACATTAAATTTGACTTGGGGGTTATCAAAGAATTTACTAAGGTCCGTGTATCTAAATTCTTCACTTTACAAAGTTATAATTATTTTTTTTAGCTAACATTTACAGTTCTTAATAAATCAAATAATTTTTTTGAACTACCATTTTATCTTCTCCTTTTATTATTCTTAGCATAAATATTTAGATTTTTATTAGAAATGATTTATAAGCGAAATCTTTTTCTTATAAATACAATCATGATTCAAAGCGTTTTACCATCCATTTACAAGACGATATAATTTCTTACTAATTATATGGGATAGACGCGCAACGTGCGTGCCCAAGGACTAGTAATAAACGACAACGGTTAACCTTAGAAAAATAGTACTCCACTAATATATGCTCTTTGAACGAGACTCATATGTACTTTCACAGTTAGTTAGACAAGTGTGCGGACGATGACACCTACTTCTACTTCTAACTAAAGGCGAACAACCGGCAGTACAAGCAAATAGAGAGCCTGCCCATTTAAGCTGAAAAGCGTCCGATTGTTTGAGTCATGAAAGGGACGCATCACCTTATGCTTCAGACCTATGGCAAACCGAACAGATTGTCAATCATCGTTATAAGCTAATACGTTTATATATATATATATATATATATATATTGACTTGTCCTTGACCTTTTGATGTTGAAACACAACAAACAAAAATTTATAACTAATGCATTTACAACGAAGAATAAATTCATAGGTAATAAGTTTTCTAATATATATATGTATATATGGGGTAATAAAACCCAAAATACTAGGACAAAAGTTCCTAAAGAAAAATAAAAGGAAAAGCCTAATATGTTAAAACATAAACCAAAAACCCTAAAGATTACATAAACGTGGACATCTAGTCAAGGGATTCATCGACCTCTTCTCCTTCAAAGGCCCATTCATTTTCTTTCCGAACGGCATCTTCTTCCTCCTGAGTATAATCACATTCAACATTCAAAAAAATTCTAACAGCCACGTGCGACTTGTTCTTGATCTTGTCAGCAAGTCCACGTTTATGTAATCTTTAGGGTTTTTGGTTTATGTTTTAACATATTAGGCTTTTCCTTTTATTTTTCTTTATGAACTTTTGTCCTAGTATTTTGGGTTTTATTACCCCATATATACATATATATATTAGAAAACTTATTACCTATGAATTTATTCTTCGTTGTAAATGCATTAGTTATAAATTTTCGTTTGTTGTGTTTCAACATCAAAAGGTCAAGGACAAGTATTCGTCTGAACCCGAGATTTCTGCATGCTTCTTGAGGTACTCGATAATCTTGACTAGGTCTTCAGTGTCAACGTTGGGTAGTGGTATGATGTTGGATGCACAATCATCTTCTACCATGTTCTTGATTGTTACAGACCCGATGGCGATGGATTCTTCTAGCTGAAACTCAGTCGCCATCGCTACTCTTCAAGATCAAAACCTTATTCTCTGTTGCGGTTGTTGTTTTTGAAGATGATGCCATGAGAAAAGTTTTTCTTGAGAAAGAGTTAGGACTAGGAGAAGGTTTGTGAAAAAAGTTCCAAAGAAGTGAATGACGAGGAATTGGTATAGGCATTGGTTTTTCTAAACCAACTTGGTCTCGGAAACCAACTTTATAACTGATCACTTCAACCAAAACTAGTATTTCCTCTTTTTTTTCCTTTTCCATTTCCTTTTCTCCAAACCAATCCAAAACTGATTATTTCAAACCAAATTCAAACACGTTCTGGAGAGAAAACCAAAACCAAAATGCATATTATAGAACTTATGTTCCAAGGAGATAACAAATCAGCAATAAGCATAATAAATCATAATTATACATTTACAGATTTACACCTTGTTCGCAACATATTTTAATTCTTTAATCACATAATTATCATTTTTCAATGGAGCACATATTTGATTCACTTTCTTTAATCACATAAAGTTCCCCAAAAAATGCTAGTAATTACCAAGTACCCTTGACATAACATCACTAATATATTTCCCCTATTTTATCTAAGATGGTTAATCTGGATAACATTTCATAGTCCACGTGCTAGCTTAGATAACATTTAAGTAATGAATTGAAGAGAACCCTCAGCAGCTACTGTTTTCAGCAACCTTCAAATGGGATTTCTGAACTCAAAAACCTTATGTCTGAATCTGTTTGCATCTCACATCTGCTACAAAATGGCGGATATGGGGCGCATACCATTTCACTCTCTCGACGTGTTCTACTGATACCTCCCAGCAGTAACCTGTTAACAGTGAAATGTTCGATTAGCTATCTCGAAGTGATTTACTTCTCCAAGTTTCTAGCCAAGGCTTAACAGCAAGAATGTAACATAATCCTGTGGATATAAGGTCGGAAAAACTATACCTTCAGATCTAGCAATTTCTTGAATTGACTGGGACACATAGTTTGTCCAGACATTTTCTTCAGAATCTTTGACATTGCCGTGGATGTGCAATATACCACCCTTGTCTCTGCGTTTTACACATTAGGTTAGAGATCAAATCGACAGGAGACTAGGCGATCGGGGAAGCTAATGCAAATCGAAGCAAGGTTTATTGCATGCTATGAAAGAATATCCCAGGCGTACTACGTTCAACAAAAGTTTTTGACGAAGTCCCCTAATTTTGGCAGTTATTAGAAAGAGAGAATTTTAAAACTAAGGAGGAAAGAGGATCTCGCTTGAATTCATCCGCAAATTGTTTTTTTTTTCCCTCATTTGTTTGATAGCAAGACTAGAGACAGAATAGCTAAATAAAAGAAAGATCACAGAGTTTTTCCATTCCCTTAAGCTTCCACAGGTCTTAATTTTCTCTATGAATCCATTTATTAAAAGGGAAAAACGAGATTCTAAACCATATTGATAACATTTTCGAGATATACATACCTTAATGCTCTGACAGCAGTAACCCAACTACCCTCGCTTGTGGGAATCAGACCGAGACATACTCTATCAGCTACACCCTGCAAGAGAACAATCCAGAGACGGAATATTAATGCCCATATAAAGGATTGAACACAAGAATCAAACTAAGCAAGGAAGCAATTTTCTTTTCTTTTTTTTAAATTAACTGACAAGACAAGTTAGCTGATAAATATATTTACAACCATAAAGATATTAACAAAACTACGAAAAAAGATGGCATTGGCAATGATTGAAGTTGCATACTTTTGGCGATGTAATTCGATTATCTCCTTCCAGTAATACACAACGATCAGCAACAAGATTAGCTTCAAGGTTACGACGAAGTGCCTCAACCGCGTGGGGGTTCCATTCACAAGCATACACAAGCTTGGCTTTGGCCCTAAGAAAGTACATTACAAATACAATAAATCTCTGACATGCTATCAAGGAAAGAGCAAAGGTATAATTCTAGAATTTTAGGCATTAAGACCAATCAATGGACTGCATCAACACCATAACTTACCAGATGCCTCGTGCAAACTATCTACACGTAAAAACACCTTGAGATTTGAAAAGGTTAAAAAAATTATAAATATGGCTCAATTAACGCCAATCAAATAACTAACTCTTTTTTTCCTCGAGGTTTATAGAGTCGAATTAAAGGCGTCGATAGAAATGATCTTATATAAAGAAAGTAAAAAAGGAGACAGAAGCAACAAAGTATCACCTCACTAGGAAGGGTAGCACAAAGTATCCAATGCCAGCAAACAAATCTACTATTACTTCGTCATTGCAGTCAAAGTGGCCCATTCGAAGCTTCTCAGAAAGATTACCCCATGAGAACATGCACTTCGTAGCATCAAAAGAATAAAGAATTCCATTTTCTCGATGGTGGACCCAACCGTCATCTCCAACAAGAATCTCCAAAGTACTGTCCCTCGTACCAGTTGGTGCAATTCGTCCCTAAATAATTAAGCGCACACATTAAACACATAGGATGGCCGTGGAACATTTCTATGACTTTGGAAAAGCAAGTAGACCTTTAGACGGTGCTTCAACTACCACCTAGAATGCTAGTTTTCAGGATAAATTAAGCTGAGCTCATAAGAAGTCGCTCCAGGAGCAGGAAATAATGCAATGATATCACTAACACTTCAAGAATCTGGAAGGCTATTCACGGGTTATAGAAGTTCTGAAAGAGGACTAGACATATTTAATATGCTATACACCTTCAACTTCAAATTAAATATCAGCAAAAATAATTAAAGTTTCTTGAAATCATATACCTTTCTACTTGTACACACAATTAGTTGACGATACATCTTATTTACCAAACAATTAAAGAAAAGTAACTTATCACTTTTATGCTCACTTATAATAGTTGTGGAATTACATAACCAACTCATCTTAAAAGCTAAGCTATAAGAGATAACACTTTTATTTGCTTAATTATGGCTTTAACACGCCTCTTTGTGTGGGGGCATGATTCTTTTTCATGAACCGTGCAAGCAGAAGTCCATTTTTATAAGGGGTATGGGTGAAACTTGAATCTAGGACTTTTTCCTGCACTAACACCATTTTGAATTGTGCAACCAACTCATCCAAAAGCTTAAGCAATTAGAGAGAACACATATTTATAGCCTGTTTGGCCAAGCTTTTTTCTTGGCCAAAAGTGTTTTTTTTGGCAAAAGAGCTTTTTTTACAAAGTTGAGGTGTTTGGCCAAGCTTTTTGAAGGAAAAGAAAAGTGTTTTTGAGTAGAAGCAGAAGCAATTTCTGAGAAGCAGAAAAAAATAGTTTCTCTCCAGAAGCACTTTTGAGAAAAATACACTTAGAACCACTTTTTAAAAGCTTGGCCAAACACTAATTGCTGCTCAAAAATGCTTTTCAAATTGATTAGCCAACCACCAATTGATTGTCACCAAAAGTACGTTTTTGAAAAGCACTTTTCAAAATAAGCAAATTTTAGAAGCTTGGCTAAACAAGCTATTAGAGTAAACAAGAACCTAACATCTTTCACTTATCTCTTCCCCCCTCCCCGAACCAAAAAAAAAAGCGAAAGAAAAGTTGAAAGAAGCTACTTTTTGTTTCTCCTCAGAAGTAAACAAAAGCCACGCCCTCGGTAACCAGAGCTCAAAATTGAAATTACTCACATCGAGTTCATTACAAAAAAGAATAATTCGAACATTGTAACACCGTAACAGGGAACATACTTCTCAAATCCCAAAAAATAATCCTAAAAGAAGTGTTCATTATATCAATGACATTAAGCACTCAACCAATAATGATATTACGACAAATGAGTGACATACTAAGGAATGTCAATTGCGTCACATCTTACACTAATAGTTAGGTACACATAAACTACTTTTGTCTAAAATACCAGTAACTAAAATACTCCAATCTATAGTTTAAGTAATACAATATGACTAACTTACTTGTCGAGCAAGGCGATGAGTCCCCAGGGATTTTGCGACCATAAACCAAAGCTCCTGACCAATCAAGTCCCACGCTGAGTCCTTGAAGGATTTTACAGGAAGCACAACAATATCACCAAGTCGTTCCCATCTGATGAGAGGAAGGATGTTAACTTGTCACCTTATATTGAACACTTAGACAAAAACAGTTAATTCATTATTCTCAGATAAAAGAAGTGGAAAATAACATAAAATGAAACCTTGAAGGTAACTCCTCTAAAAGTTGCAACGGCAGACCTCGGTCACTTAACAGAGTGGCTACAGCTTCCGTCATCACTTTGAATGGAGAATGTGAAGTTTTTTTAACTCCTACAATTTCATCAGCTAGTAAAGTTGCTCCACATTCAATCAGAATATTCAAGGCTGTTGAAATGCAGGTATCTTTCACTGGTATTCCCTCTTGACAAACAGATTCGGGAACATCTCCCAGGTTATTTCTCTGGTTGAATAAAGCGCAAAAGTTTTCTGTGACAGGGAAACAGATACCCTTTCCATCATCCTGCGAATGGACCTTTCTCCCGAGATCTAACCATCCAAACTTTTTCAGCATATCCTTTGCCATTTTCGCATCTTTCCTTTTGAGCCGAATAACCCAATGGGAAGCAACCATCTGACTTCTAGCAATTCCAGAATCTCTACCCTCTGAATTCTGATGAAAGCTTCCGTTATTTACTGGTTCCACTTCATTCTGTGGAAAACAAGAGGAAATGTTCATTTCTCTCATCGTTTCTTCCTCTTGATAAATGGCATGCTTATGTTCCTCGTGTAAATGCGTGGGACTTTCTATTAGTGATATCAAAGGTAACAGATCTACTTTCACTGGTTGACTGAACTTTGTTCCAAATGCATAACAGGCTGCCCCACCACCAATCATTATTAGGTCATTATCAACGATATTTGCCGTACTACGAACAAACAGGCCTTCACCAATAGAACTGATAGTAATATGCTTCCACAAATGAGATTCCAGATTGAGTAATGATAATCTCTGGTTCTGTTGACTAACAGGACAGCCCCCAATGATCCCGAGATATTTCTTATAAATAAACATAGAATGAGAAAATTTTGCAGCTGGTCCTCCAATCATCTTTTCTTTCTTCCAAAGACATGTTTTCACGTCAAAACTATAAAGGTCCCCTAGAGCCTTCTGCCCATCATATCCCCCAAATACAAATAATTGAGTTCCATATGCTGCCATTGAATGAGAATGACGTGCACATGGCAAATCCCCTTGAACTTGTACTTCGCTCCATTCAAAGTTTTGTGTGTCGAAGACATACAGGGATGAGAATATTAAATCATTCTGAATTCCCCCAAATATATAAATTCTTGAACCTACAGCAGCTGCAGCATGTCTATGCCTGTACTGCACAAAAGTAACTGACTATCTTAGAGTATAAGGTTAAGAAATAAATTATATATAAGAGATTCTTAAACACAAAAAAAGAGAATAAATCTCTGAAAGTTAATATTTCTGCTAAAGAAGACACCAGAATATAACTATATAGAGAGCAGAAACACTTCATACAGTAGCCATTGAAGAAAAGACGACATAAACAGCACCTTGGAAAGAATGGACTGTTCGAACAGTCTAACAGCCGCCAATCTTTCTTGGTCACGTTAAAAACCCACACATCGTTCAGAATATTCAAAGGGTCAGCTCTTCCTCCAATCACATACATTGAATCTCCAATCATAGATGATGTATGGCCCACACGTGGACATGGGGCATTCAAAACATCAATCACCTCCATCCTTCCACTTTCTATATCAAGAAGCAATAGATCATCTCTTCGCGCATGTCTTCCTACTCCTCCAAAGCCACCAAATATGAGAACCTTCTTGTTATCCACATTATTCACTGTAGAAGCAGAGTGACCCCAGAGGAATAGCCTCTCAATTGATTCACAAGAAATCACTAATTTAACAGTGTGTAGGTTGATTTCAGGGGCTACTTCTGATCCTGTCAATTAATTAAATATTAGGACTTGTTGTCACATTCAAGGGAATGTATCCTGCAATGCAACATACATTAGCGGTCAGAGTATTACCACGCTTATGCATTTGCAACAATTAACAAATGTTGCACTGGTATATTAATATTAATAATATATTCGAATTTTAAGGGCAATGAAACAAAGAGAATATAGGAGTCAAGATGCTGAGTTTAGAGTAAACTACGATGCATATCTTGAGGTTTTCAAGCCTCTAAACTTGATTAAACATGCATTGCATTGCATTTTTATCAACATAGCAGGTTCTAAATATACTTAAGCACTTTCATTTTTTCACTTATAGAGTGCTGACACTTAGCATAATAAAGCATTTACATTCACCTGTATATGTCCAAGAATGATATAATCGACATGCAAGTTAAAACAAACCATGAATCCTCCCAGATACAGCACTCTCAGGGCTCAAATATTGAAACATGGCTTATGTCAGATGGACTCAATTATGGTTGTATATACAATGAGGGTGTGTGCAAGTGTTTAGCAGGGGCACATGCACTTTTTTTGCTATATTTTGAATAATCCACATCAAATACTCATACAATGTGACATTTTATGACATGCTTTCCAATCTGCGAATAAGATTCTGCACTTTCCTTTAATTATTAGACTCGCAGATTATCAAGATGAATAGAGACAAAGTCACAAGTATGATCAATTTCTTCCAATTCTAGTGGACTACTCTATGATAAGCTTTCCTGACAACAATGCAAGAAAACTAGATTCATCTGCCATACTGTATAAAACAATGTCTCACGCAGTAGATTCACAATCACATGATGATACAACAACATTATCTGATAGGCGACATATGCACAACAATATCTTATAGAGTAAAAAGAAAAGATCATATCATTAAACTACAAAAGCAAAATTATACTGAAATATGATATGAATCAATTAGGATATACAGAGAATAATTACCAGCACAAGAATCATCAAAGTCTCTTCTTTTAGCATTTCCATTTCCACTAACACCATTACCCAAAGAATTTTCCAATAATTCAGACTCCATGGTATTTAAACAAACTGGACCCTCATCACATTCCACCTTTCCATTATCTAAAAGCTCCCCATTACTAATCTGTGTACCCAAAAACCCGTTTTTCAACAATGCATCAAGAAAGATATCAGTTCTTTTTTTATTAGTCTCCATTTTCTCATTTGCTAATATAACAAGGTACTCTACATATTCTGGAGACACCATTAACTTATCAGTATCCCCTAACGGCACTTCCAACCGAATCGAACACCGTATAGCAATGATCACTCTTTTCTTGTTAACACTAGTAATACCACTCTCCCTAAACCCACATGAAATAGCTAATGACACCAAGAACTGAGCTGACTCTATGTCCTTACACTCCACTGCGATAATCAAAGGCTCAAACCTGAACACAAGGCTATGTAGCTGAGTCAACTCGTTGACTTTTTTAACTGACTCGGTTGGAAAAAGGAGGGGTAAAATCAAGTGGGGCTGAATTGGGTCGTGAGAAATGAAGACCCATTTACCTCCTTTAGCTTTTTTCTTGGTGGGGTTGTTGAAGGGGGTGGTGGGTGTTGAGAGAATGGAGATACGGCCAGAACAGGAACTGGTGGTGAAATATGAAAGGTGTGAGTTAAGGGTGTTGAGTAAAGGGATAATTGGTGCATCTATGTTGCCTTTTGGTGATTTGTCTGGCTCTGGTGAATTGATTGAAGCTAAAGTTGCTGCCTTTCTCTTCTCGAACTCCATTGAATTTGCTCAGTAGCTGAATTAGGGTTTAAGCATTATGGACGATGATAGGGGGAGTGTGTGATTTGGGGTTCAGGGCATTGGGTTTGATTTTAATTTTCATTTCGGGCTTGAATGAGTTCGGGCCTTCAGCCTGGCCCATAAAGACGATATGTTGGATCAAGTATCTTATGTTTATGTTTGGGTAAAAATTTAAAGGAAACTATCATTTATGTCCATTTATAAGTAGCTCATTACAAAAATTAGTTAATTCATAAAAGATTACTAATATCAGTCAAACATTATTAATATTAGCCAATTAGCTATTTGTAGCAAAAGAATGTCAAATTTTTGTTTTGTTATGAGTGGGTGTTATTAGAAAAGATTTGGTACAACTTAAGGAGCTTGAATCTCTGTTTTGGGGGATGATTTGGTGAAGTTTTGAGGTGGTTTGAATTGAAAATTCAAAGTACAAAACTGAACATGAAAAAAACGATATGTGTATCACACAGTGTATCATTTATGTATCACATAAGTATCATATTTGTATCAATTGTATATCACATGTATATCCATGTATATACGTGTATGACAAAAATAAAAAAATAAAAAAAGATACATGTGTGATATATGTTTGATACATGTGTCGCAGAAGAATTTTTTGAACTCGATTTAATTACGAATTTTTATAGAGAATCAGTCCAAATCACCTCCAATTTTCCTCAAATTTTGTATATTGAGTTATCTATATATTTTCAATGAATTTCAACTATACCCATTAAAAAGGTGCCTTTTTTGCTTAGACTTTTAGAATATTGTATATATTTTTTTGGATTTCATCACCTTATTTGATACCTCATCCATGAAACTTCCTTTCCGTCTTGCATCTAATGTTGTTAATCGCACTTAAAAATATGGGAGGTGATTTTTGCATATGATTCTTTGAGAGAAAGAACCCTATTTATTTGGTTTTTCAATTTTTGTTGGCTAGTTTGGGTAAGTCTATGACTAATGGCTAGAGGTTGGTAAAGATTTATCTGGGACATTTGCGTAAGTTTCCAAAAATTTAATTTTAGAAAAAATGATACTGTATAGCCGCTCTCAAAATAATAGCCGAATTTTATATACTTTCTCGACTACCGAATAACAGTTTTTTGCACTGGCTAAAAGTGATAATACTCCAAAATTTTAACGGCTCCCTATTGGTCACCTCCATTTAACTTATACTCACTTTTTAAAAAATATTTAATTAGTATCCAAAATACAGATAACTTCAGTATTTTACAGAAATTAGCTGATGTAGCGCGCTTCTCTTTGCTACTACTTAGAGTTTCTTTTTCTCCTTCCTTTAGTTGCAAAATGAGATTGTTAGATTTGTTGTTGTGTTGACAAGATGATGATTGAGGATTGTTTTTTATGATATTTGAATGTTATGTTTCAAATTTGAGCTCATTTAGGTGTTGAATTGTTAAAATTCAAAAAATAAGTTTTTATTTTAGGCAATTTACACTTCACACTAAAAAGGCTTAAGTGCGTGCAAAAATTAACTGTATTTCAGACCAATCAAGTGTTAAGTGCATCTTAACTATAATTTTTGCACTTCAAAATAAAAGGACTTAAGTGCATGCAAAAATTAGCTACACTTCAAACTAAAACAGTCATAAGTGCATCTTAAGTTTGTAACTTCATAAGCGAATTTTTCAACTTTAAAGATGCTAAGCCAGAAGTTGACCCTAAAACATGTAAATTTGTAGATTTGTATGCAATACAGGTATAACTTCATGGTGACCCAAAAACTGTGTGTGTGTTTGTGTGTGTGTGTGTATATATATATATATATATATATATATATATATATATATAAAAATCCTCTCATGTTTGGTTGGTCCTCACTTGAAGCCTGGTTACATGGGGAGGAAGTGCACAAAACCACTTTTGGGACACCTATTTGCCGAAGTTTGCCAACGCTAACTGCAAGTTAAATAATTTAAAAATCTGAATATTGTTATAAATAGTATTTTATTTATGGTAAGTGTCTATATTTTAGAGAGATTTAGGGTTTGTTACTTTGTGGCTAAGTCACTTTTTCTCTATAAATAGAGGGGTTCTATTCCATTGTAATTGATCTAAAAGCAATAAGAATTCTCTCTCTCTTTCTTTGCAATATTTTCTTTATTGTTTTATAACACGTTATCATCATGAGACTCTAATTTGGGATTGAGCATAATGATTGTCAAGTGTTCCATGAACTTCCTTCATGATTAAATTCTGGATTTAAGGTAAGTATTTTACTTTATTTTTCTCTTTTAAATTCTTGACATTCTATAATTTGATTTTAAAAACAAGCAAAGACAATAAACTTTGATTATAACTTGTATAACTCTATGAAGTTTGTAAGAAATTATAACCACCTGAAGTGGTAAATTTTTATGTCTTGCCATGATTAAATTCATATATGATTGTGGGCAAAGAAGTGAAAACCCGTCTCACTGAATTTGCTTCATTCTCATTCCCTTAAGAGACTGTGGTAGTAATATATAATAAGTCTAAAAGAAGACAAAATTATTATCGTGAAGATACCAATGGATGTAGACGTGGCAATAGACAAAATTATAATCGTCATCATCATTATGATAATGAGAATAATAAGGATTCTCAAAATAATCTTTCACTCTGTGAAAGTAATATTTGTCATCGATTTGACATGAGATTTTGTAAAGTACATATAGATGATTATGGTCCATTCATGATGTGAATGTGACAACAATCTGATTTACGAATACATATTCATTCTTCGAAGAATATGAACGTGCTAGTGGTAGTAGATATACAACACTCACCTCTAGAATGAGGTTTGAGATGATATAAGAAAGTAATGTCATTATTATTCCATGAATGGTCATTGGTCACGTACCTATTGTACGCCAAAATATTTTGGCAATGTTATTACTAAAGGATAACAATAATGTAAGAAACAGATCTTGCATATGATTTTGACAATGATCATAATTTATAACTTTCTCGTTAAAAGTGATATTCACCATATGGATGTTGATGAATATGTGGTAGTACCAAATTAATTGAGAGCTCTGGAAGAGCCAATTATTACTATTTTGGAGGAATACAATTGATTATCATGTCAGTTTATTGTGTCGTAGTAAGTCTCAAAGAAACTTATTGAATTTCTAAAACATTAACGAAAGCGGTTGGTTATATTGAGACTATAAATAAAGAAAAAATTTAATATCCTCTATTACTACAACTTGTAGCGGGGTAATATGTATGTGAAAAGTTGACCGTTTTATTCTCCAGTTTGTACTACACAAATAAAAGAATACCACAATAAAAATAGATGTTTATTGATAAAAAAACTCATATCATAATAAACTTGGAGTTTATTGATAATTGCACACGTCATAGTGTAAGCCTGAACTTTATCAATATTGATAATTTATCCAGTTAGCATAATTGATTTAGTCATGTTAATTTAAGTATGATGTGCAAAAGTAAAAGAGAATTCACACGGGTGAATATTAAAGAACTAGAAAGTTCTTTACGAATTCACTTATGTTGCTTGTTCTCATTAATTAATAAACCAACTAAAAATTGGGATTGAATCCCATGAATGCTGGAAATATCAAAGGTGAATCTGGATTCATTCACCTGCCATGTATACCCCATAATATGCATCTATGAGATGGTTACATGTGTGATTATTATTAACCCGCAACCTGGTGTTTGCGAAGTAACTTGCTGATGCGAGGCTAGAATGCATAGTTTAATATGTAATATACCTTACATTTGAGGTGCTTTAATGATAAAAATACACTTGTTATGTGCTTAATAGAGTTTATTTTATGTGTAGGTGAAATGGAGATGGAAACGGAGCAAAAGCGATGCAAATACGTCGAAAATACGCAAAAGGAGACACCTGGGCGATAGCCGGGCGTTTGCCCCCTAAAGCCTGACCCTACCTGGCGTTAGGGGGGCGTTTACCCCATAAGTCCAGGCAGCCCCTGGAGTTAGGGGGGCGTTAGGGCCCAAACGCAAGGCCTGCCCTGGCCTTAGGGGTGCGTTAAAGCCCAAACGCCCGGGGTCCCCAGTTTTGGCCAAATCCGAGTTTTGACGAGTTAAGTGTTTCCCGGTTGAAATAGAAGTCTCCCACATGGTTAGGGTTCGCCCTAAATATATAAATAGACACCAAACAACACAACTTGAAAGGACGGAGGAGATTCGGACGGATTCAACAAGAAAACACCATAGAAGTGACAAACATTGATTTCTACATCTAGTATTCATTACTTTGTATTTCCATTATGCAATTTCTTTTAGTTTTGATTTTCAATAACATGAGTAGCTAAATTCTTTAGTCTAGGGTTTTGGTAGAACCCGTTGGGGATGAATTCATTGTGATATTAATATATTTTGGTTGATTAATCTCTTTTTGTTCAACTACGTTCTTATTGTAGTTGATTGAAAGGGCCCTTGATTAACTATTCCTATTTATTATGTATCTACTTGAGAGAGAGTGCATATTTAGGTAGTTGCTTGAACAACACCACTCCCGGAGTATAGACGAAAGTCATAACCGAGGGTTTAGAGGTTAGATTAGAGATAACGATACCTCGGGTGCAATCTAAAGTGAACTGTATTGCGATCTAGCTAGCGTAACTTGAGAGAGTGCGTTTAGTAAATTATCATAATTACTTGAGAGAGATTTATGATAGTTAGAGCGTTCATGATTGACAGAGATAGCCAATTAAACTATAAGACATATCCAAGGAAGAATTCACCAACGGGGGAAACCATAACCGTAGACCCTTTATTATCATTGTTAAAATTATATTGTTAGTTAATTGCTAATTTATTATTTTGTTATTAGATTTAGTAAACATCACCAATTGATATTCAAAAGTCTTGAGAAAAGTGATTAAGTAACAGTTTAGTATTTTATAGACTCAATTGATACGTAAATTCCCTGTGGGATCGACTCTGGGCGTAATACCCCGGATTATATTTGCAACGCCCGCTTAGTCTTCTACAAGACATAGTTGAGCGTGATCAAATATTGGCGCCGTTGCCGGGGAATTAACGGTATTATCAATTGAGTTGAAAGAAATACAAAATTCTGAAACATAGTCAATTTTCTTTAAAATTTTCGTTTTCACATTGAACGTTTAACGTTTGCTAAGTGTTGCAGGTGCATGCCTAGAAACTCATCGAGGACTGGTGAAGTAATTGAAGCCTTATCAGACCCTGAGAAAGTTTTCAGGACCATAAACCGGACCAACCGAAAAAGCAAACATCAACCACAAATTGAACAAATTGAAACAGACATGGAAGATCAACACAACCGGAATAATCATGGGGATGATGTGGTGGACCCAGTCGCTGAAGCTCCTTTATACGACTGGGCACAACCTACAGCTGAGAATTTGGCCACGGCGATATTGGTTCCTCAAATACAGGCCGAGTCCTTTCAGATTACAAATAATATGCTGCACCTATTGCAGAACAAAGGGCTATTCTCAGGGTCGTACAGTGAAGACCCCCAGCAGCATCTAAAGAACTTCCTGTCAATTTGCAAAACTCAAAGGCAGCCAAACGTCACTCAGGAAGCAATAAAACTGTTGTTGTTTCCATTCTCAGTGACTGGTGCTGCCTAGACTTGGCTTAACTCACTCCCCATCAATTCCATTACTACATGGGAGGAGTTAGTCAAGCAGTTCGTGAACAAGTTTCATCCACCCAACAAAACTGCTCAACAAATTGATGAAATCTTGAGCTTTAGACAGAAACCAGTGGAAACATTACAAGAGACATGGGAAAGATTTAAGAGTATGCTGGTTATCTGTCCACATCATGGCATTCCTGAGCAAATGTTGGGGCAGCGTTTTTACATGGGTTTGGCTGATACTGTGAAAGCAAATGTTGATGCTTCAGCTGGTGGAGCATTCCTGAGCAAATCGTGGAGAGAGAGCCAAATCTTACTTGATAAAATGGCACAGAATTCAGGATGGACAACAAGGAATGCACCCATTACTCCTGTAGTTCATTCAGTGCCATTCGATCCATCAAATACCATTGCAGAGAACGTGGCCACCTTGATAACACAAATGAGTATCCTTACTAAGAGGGTAGAAGAATCGGGACAGAAACAGCAGGTGCACATCGTTGACACTACCAATTGGGGCTTGTGCACATCTTGCATTAGTCAACCACTTGGTAATCATTGGAATACAGAAAGCTATCACCCTCCCTACCCAGAAAATATGAATTATGTGTCAAATTATGGAAGCCAGAGACAAGGGGGGCAAGAATTGGGATCAGCAATTTTAACCATATAGGCCACCTCACCAACAACAAAACAGTGGAAATATGGGTGTCAGGGGACCGCAAGGTAATGCAGCACCGTTTCAGAGGCCACAGGGTTATAATTATCAGAATCAGCAACAATTTTACTACCCTCCTCAGCAACAACAAGGGGGAAGGCAAGAAGATGGGTTGCCAGGTTAGAAGCTATGATGCAGCAGGTAATTGGGTCAAATGCAAAACTCAGTGAGAGAGTAGATGTTCATGATGCAGCTATAAAAAATATT
>ML432763.1:4250-16662 GCA_005239525.1 Nicotiana knightiana
GTGAATATCTGCTAGAATTTCGGGAATCATGTTATTCTAGATTCCATAATTTTCAATATGAACAGAAATGGGTGATCCAAAACCTTTACTTATCTCACATTCTCTAAACTTTCCCGAAATAAATGTATGAATGTTTGTCTTTTTGAAAAATATATATAAATCCCGATTTTCAGATTTGTGTTTTAAGTTGTCTAAAAATGGGCAAGAACTGCTAAGTGTGAACTGGTAAAACTATTTGTACCATGCTATTCTCTTAAGATTGCAAAATTCTCACAAAGAACAATAGATAGTTCTAGCTTACCAATTCAAGTCCGAAGAACAGTAAATAAAATGTTTGTATGCTTACAAGCGTATGCATGAATAAATATTTGTTTTTGGCTGCCATGCTTCTTATTATTCACCATACTAGAAAGTAAAGACCTTTAAGACTTAACTGAATTTCCTAAACTAGTGGCCTTCCTACAAACTAGTCACAATTAGGATTGGCCAAAAGGGTTGAAACGATTTGAGGCTAAAATATGGCCATAGCCCGAAACCTGTTGTCCTTGGACTATTGAATATCATTTTAGGCGATCTTCTAGGTAGAATGAGACCTTTAGCTTGAAATTTGATAAAAATCAAATATTATACCAAAGTTACCATAACCTACACTCGGGAGTGGCAACTTGTGCCCCCGACCCTATACTCCAAACAATAAATAAAATTGCACATAGCAATCACGGGTGCATTTCATGTAACGTGTTTTCAATGTGTCAAAAAACAAACAAGTGTACGCCATCGTAACTTGTCTAAGATAAATCCATAAGCGTCCTAATTAATTTTAAAACTAAAATATTATTTCAAATAGAAAAATCTAAAGAATAATCAAATATCGCCTCAAATAGGCACCTTAAAACTGTCATGACCATAGTCTTGACTACATAATCTACACTCGGGTGCGACAACTCATGTCCCCGTCTTCAACTTCAAAATTTAATAAAAATCACATGTTATAATTGCGGGTGCATTTCATGTGGCGTAATTATAATATGTCCTGAAAACAAATAAGTGCACAACATCGTGACTTATTTCAAGATAAATCCATAAATACTAAAAGCGGCTAAAAAGTAAGAGGGNGTTTGATTAGATTTGGGTCATTCGGAGTTGGATACTCGTGGCAAGAGCGTGGTTTCGGGTTGATTTGAGCGTGGTTCGAGGTAAGTGGCTTACCTAACCTTGTGTGGGGGCCCTTAGGATTTTAGTACTGTTTGATATATCAGCGCGGTGTACGTGAGGTGATGAGTACGTACACGAGCTATTGTTGTAAAACTCTATTTTCACTAAATCATAAACTATTTTCCTTGTTTGAACTACACTAGTATGTGTAATTACCTTGTTTAGGTTAGAAAAGCATGCCTANATAATTGCGGGTGCATTTCATGTGGCGTAATTATAATATGTCCTGAAAACAAATAAGTGCACAACATCGTGACTTATTTCAAGATAAATCCATAAATACTAAAAGCGGCTAAAAAGTAAGAGGGCTAAAAATGCACAATAGGTTTAAAATATGTAAATAATTAGATAATTGGGCCAAATATTAATAGTTAAGCGACCGTGCTAGAACCACGGAACTCGGGAATGCCTAACACCTTCTCCCGGGTTAACANGTTTGGGATGTTTAAAATAAAACAGTGTCCCGGAACATCGCCAAAAATCCGGGTGGTGACTCTGAAAACTAAAATAAATCCCAAATCTGAATAATGTCACTTTAATTGGTAAAACTCCCCTTATTACCCTTTCATTAAATTCGGGAAGGGTAGTGGAAAAAGGAGGTGTGACAGTTAGTGAGTGAAAAATATATGTTTTGGAAAAATCGTATACTCCATTTAAAAGCAAAATAATGTAGCAAATTGAAGAGTATTGTTTGAATAAAATTTTTTAATATTAAAGATTGATAAAATGTCCAATTGGTGGTTGGAATAGGGAGATGAACATAAGATCTAGTTGAGGCTTGTGATCGAAAGCGAGGGAAGTGTAACGATCCGGCCGGTCGTTCTGAGAGTTAGATCCCTGATCTCATATTAACTGTATTCCCCATATCTATTTCTGATATTGTGATTTGCCGGGATGAAATGTTGTGAGTTTCGGAGTGTTATGGGACGCTTAGTCCCTAAATGAGAGCTTAAGTCTTAGAATTTAGACCGTAGTCAGAACTATTTGAAGACGGTTCTGGAATGGAATTTCGTTGATTCCGTTAGCTCCGTTGGGTGATTTTGGGCTTAGGGGCGTGTCCGGAATGTGTTTTTGGGGTTCATAGCTCATTTAGGCTGGAAATGGCGAAAGTCGAAATTTTGGAGTTTTGGAATGGTAGTGGAATTTTCAATATCGAGGTCAGAATCCGATTTCAGAAGTTGGAGTAGGTCCATAATGTTGAATATGACTTGTTTGTAAAATTTGGGGTCAATCGGACGTAGTTTGGTTGGTTTCGGCGTAGGTTGTAGAATTTTGAAGTTTCAAGTTCTTAAAGTTTGGATTGGAGGGTGATTTGTGTTTTTGATGTTGTTCAATGTGGTTTGAAGGCTCGACTAAGTCCGTATGGTATTTTAGTATCGGTTGGTATGTTTGGTTGAGGTCCCGGGGGCCTCGGGTGTGATTCAGATGCTCAATGGACTAGTTTTTGGACTTGAAAGATAGCAGATTTTTGCTGGTTTTTGTTGCAGACTTTCCTTCATCACGTTCACGAGAGAGGTCTCGCGATCGCGTAGAGCATCTGGGAAAGGCAGCTGCTTTGGTATTTGCGCTCGCAAAGTTGTTGCCGCATTCGTGAATATATGGGACCATAAGCATACGTGTTCTTGACAAGGTCCTCGTGTTTGCGTAGAGGAACGGATGGGTGGAACTTCAGGCAACAAGACTACGCGTTCGCGAAGAGACTCTCGTATTGGCATAGGGTCGGTTAGTGAAAGGTACACATTTGCGAGAGGTCCCTCGCATTCACGAAGGAGAAGTTTTGGGTCAGTAAAAGTTTGTGCATCGCGTTCACGATGGCGATGCCGCGTTTGCGAAGAAGAACACACATGAAGATTTAAAGTTTAAAATCGAGGGATTTTGGTTCATAACTCAAAATTTGATTGAGAGCTCGGTAGAAGGCGAAATTTGGAGTGACTTTCGGAGGAAGTTTTTGGTTAATGATTCTTATCTCCTTTATGATTTATTCCCGCTAATCTGTGCTTAATTTTATCATTATTTTCGGATTTATGGGTTAAAATTGGGGGAAGATTGAAGAAACGTTCTTAGGCCGAATTTTGGGATTTTGATCAAGATTTTGGTATCGGATTGGAGTAAATTTGGTATGGTTAGACTCGTGAGTGAATGGGTGTCCGTAATTTATGATTTTTACCCGATTTTGAGATGTGGGCCCGAGGAGGATTTTTGGGCGTTTTCCCTATTTTCTTGCCTTAGCTTCGAATTCATTAGCTAAAGTAGTTACTTGTAGTTATATTTACGTTATGTAATTGGTTTGATTAGATTTGGGTCATTCGGAGTTGGATACTCGTGGCAAGAGCGTGGTTTCGGGTTGATTTGAGCGTGGTTCGAGGTAAGTGGCTTACCTAACCTTGTGTGGGGGCCCTTAGGATTTTAGTACTGTTTGATATATCAGCGCGGTGTACGTGAGGTGATGAGTACGTACACGAGCTATTGTTGTAAAACTCTATTTTCACTAAATCATAAACTATTTTCCTTGTTTGAACTACACTAGTATGTGTAATTACCTTGTTTAGGTTAGAAAAGCATGCCTACGTGTTTTGACTGTCTACTTGAAATTCTGTGCAGCATGTTTAGTGATACTCCTGTTTTTCCTTAGTTGCACTTAGCGTAAACTGTAAATTTTGATGCTATAACTATTTTGTCATTGGTTGAGCTGCATATTTACTTTGGGACTACGAGCGTATTCCGGGAGATCCCCCAACACTGAATATTTATTTTGGGACTACAGACGTATTTTGAGAGATCCCCCTTGTATTGCATATTTTCTTTGGGACTACAGACATATTCCGGGAGATCCCCCAGCACTGCATATTTATTTTGGGACTACAGATGTATTCTGGGAGATCCCTATATACTGCATATTTACTTTGAGACTACGGGACGGTATCTCGGGAGATTTCCCTGTTGTTATTCCTTTGTTTTGAGCTGAGGGATTTCTTTGACTTCTATTTTACTGTAGATTCTGTAATTATTTTACTATAGTATATATATCTCTTACTGCTTTCGTTCATTATATTTATACCGGTAGGGCCTTGACCTGACCTCGTCACTACTCGACCGAGGTTAGGCTTAACAGTTACTGGGTACCATTGTCGTGTACTCACGCCCTTCCTGCATATGTTTTCATGTGAAGATCCAGGTACCTCACGTCCGCCTCAGTATTAGCCAGTAACAGCAGTCACCGGAGACTTCAAGGTATATCTACACGCGTTCGCAGATCCTCGGAGTCCCCCTCTATCTTTATTTGTTTTTCCCTTCTATACTTCTTAGACTCTTGTACAACAGACTGTAGATAGTTTTCGTAGAGCTTGTGACTCATGGTTACAGGTTTTGGGAAGTGTTGCATATAATTGGAAAACTGATTTAGTTGTATATGCCGAGCGACAATTTTACCTTTATATAGTAATTTTGAAGCTTAGTTGGTTTTATTATTCTTTGCTTTCGGTTATTTCAATGTTAATAGGCTTACCTAGTCGTAGTAGATAGGTGCCGTCACGATTCCTTTCGGAGGGCTAAAATGGGTCGTGACAAGTTGGTATCAAAGCTCTACGTTCATAGGCATCGTGAGTCACAGGTCGGTTTATTAGAGTTTCGCAGAACGGTGCGGAGACGTCCATACTTATCTTCGGAAGGCTATGTAACTGTTAAGAACAATCATACTTCTTTGAGTTCCTTGTCGTGCGAGTTATTGACATCAAAATTCTAAAATTTCTATTCTATTCTTTCTCACAAATGGTGAGGACCCGTACCGGGAGCACCGATGATCAGGCACCCGAGCCCCCTGCCAGAGCCGCCAGAGGATGGGGTCGGGGTAGAGGACGACCACGCGATGCAGCCCGAGCACCAGTGCGAACTACAACAGAGGATCCCCCAGCAGCTCCAGCTGGAGGGCCCGCACAGGAGATTCTTATTGCTTCTCCAACCCTTCACGAGACCTTGGCTCAGTTCATGAGCATGTTCAGTACTTTAGCTCAGGCTGGGCTTATTCTGATAGCTCCATCCACATCTCAGGTCGGGGGAGGGGCATAAACTCCCGCAGCTCGCACTCCTGAGCAGAGGGTTCAGGTTGATCAGCCCCTAGAGTTTATTCCTCTGGCCCCAGTGGCCCCAGTTCAGCATGAGACCAGGGTAGCTACTTCTGAGGCAGAGAAACTCAGACTTTAGAGGTACAAGAAGTACCACCCACCTATTTTCAAAGGACTAGCTTCAGATGATGCTCATGGTTTTCCTTTGGAGTGTCATCATATTCTCCGCACTATGGGCATTGTGGAGACGAATGGGGTTTCTTTCACTGCTTTCTAGCTGAGGGGAGCGGCATATCAGTGGTAGCGTGCCTACAAGCTGAGTAGTCCGGACGAGGAAACCTACCTCACTTGGAATCAGTTCTCAGATATGTTCTTGCACGAGTATGTCCCTCAAAGCCTCAGGGATGCTTT
Source organism: Nicotiana knightiana (assembly GCA_005239525.1). Classification (NCBI taxonomy): domain Eukaryota; kingdom Viridiplantae; phylum Streptophyta; class Magnoliopsida; order Solanales; family Solanaceae; genus Nicotiana; species Nicotiana knightiana. Next base: position 9,938 of record ML432763.1, read on the forward strand.
GAGCATAGAGTTTGAGTATGCAGTCCGTTTCAGTGAGTTGGCTCGACATGCACAGGCTTTGGTTGCTATAGTCAGAGAGAGGGTTCGTCACTTCATTGAGGGGCTCCACCCCAGTATTCAGACCAGTATGGATAGGGATTTAGAGATGTATATCATTTATCAGCAGGCTGTGAGTATTGCCAGGAGAGTGGAGGGCATGCTTGCCCGGGACAGAGAGGAGAGAGAGTCCAAGAGGTCTCGAGAGACTGGTCATTTTTCAGGAGCTTGTGCGCCAGCAGCACACCATGGTAGGAGTTTTGTGAGTTGCCATGTTCATTCAGCTCTTCCAGCAGCCAACAGTGTTCCAGCTCCTCCTAGACCTCAGGAGCCTTATTATGCACCACCAGTATCTAGTGTGCCTCCTGCTCGAGGTGCTATTACCATCCAGTCCAACATGACAGGTCCGAATCAGTCTTAGCCACCGTGTCCTCCGAGGGGTTGTTATGAATGTGGTGATACTCATCACATGGTTAGGGATTGTCCCAGATTCAGGAGGAGTGCACCTCCACCGGCTTCTCAGCCACCACGTGCTCCACCGGCCATTCTTCCAGCCCCAACTGCCGCACCACCAACTCAGGAAGCTCGAGGTAGAGGTAGAGGTAGAGGTCACCCTAGAGGGGAAGGCCAGACCAGGCCAGGTATTATGCCCTTCCAGCCCATTAAGAGGCAGTTGCTTCAGATTCTGTCATCATAGGTATTGTCCCCATCTGTCATAGAGATGCATTGGTATTATTTGACCCAAGATCTACATACTCATATGTGTCTTCTTATTTTTCTCCACATTTGGGGGTATCTCGGGATTCTTTGAGTTTCCCTGTTTATGTATCTACTCTTGTGGTTCTCTTGTTGTAGACCGCGTATATCGGTCGTGTTTGATTGGTCTTAGTGGGTTTGAGACCAGAGCCGATTTATTATTGCTTAGTGTGGTAGATTTTGATGTTATCTTGGGCATGGATTGGTTGTCGCCCCATTATGCTTTCTTGATTGTCACGCTAAGACCATGACGCTGGCTATACCAGTCTTACTGCGATTAGAGTGGAGAGGTTCCTTAGAGTATGCTCCCCACAAGGTCATTTCATTTCTTAAGGCTCAGCGAATGGTTGAGAAGGGGTGTGATGCGTATTTGGCCTATGTGAGAGATGTCAGTATTGATACCCCTACAATTGAGTCAGTCCCAGTAGTGAGGAATTTCCCTGATGTGTTTCCAGCTGATCTTCCGGGCATGACGCCTGACAGATATATTGATTTTGGCATTGATTTGTTGCCGGGAACTCAGCCCATATCTATTCCCCCTTACCTTATGGCTCCTCCTGAGTTGAAGGAGCAGTTGCAGGAGTTTCTTGATAAGGGTTTCATCAGGCCCAGTGTGTCACCTTGGGGTGCTCCTGTCTTGTTTGTGAAGAAAAATGATGGTTCTATGCGTATGTGTATTGATTATCGCCAGCTGAATAAGGTTACAATGAAGAACATGTATCCATTTCCTCACATTGATAATTTTTTTGATCAGTTACAGGGTGCTAGGGTGTTTTCCAAGATTGACTTGCATTCTGGATATCATCAGTTGAAGATTCGGGAGCCGGATATCCCGAAGACAGCTTTCAGGACCCGATATTGTCATTATGAGTTTCTTGTCATGTCTTTTGGGCTGACCAATGCCCCATCAGACTTTATGCATTTGATGCATAATGTGTTCCGGCCTTATCTTGATTCATTCATCATTGCGTTTATTGACGACATTCTGGTATATTCTCGATCTCGGGAAGATCATGAGCATCACTTGAGGACTGTGCTTCAGACTTTGAGGGAGAAGAGATTGTATACAAATTTTCTAAGTGTGAATTTTTGCTTGATTCAGTGGAATTCTTGGGTCACGTAGTGTCTTGTGATATGATCAAGGTAGATCCGAAGAAGGTGGAGGCAGTGTAGAGTTGGCCTAAACCATAATCAGCTACGGAGATCCGCAGTTTCCTTGGCTTGGCAGGATACTACCGTTGCTTTGTAGAGGGGTTTTCATCGATTGCAGCACTTATGACCAGGCTGACCCAGAAGGGAGCTTCTTGAGGAGGCCCACAACTCGCGGTATTCCATCCATCCGGGTGCCACGAAGATGTACCAGGATTTGAGACAACACTATTGGTGGAGGAGGATGAAGAAGGATATAGTTGGATTTGTAGCCAAGTTTCTTAACTGTCAGCAGGTTAAATATGAGCATCAGAGACCGGGTGGCTTTCTTCAGAGGTTAGAGATCCTAGAGTGTAAGTGGGAACGGATCACTATAGACTTTGTAGTTGGACTTCTGCGGACTTTGAGGAAGTTCGATGCTACTTGGGTGATCATGGATCGACTGACCAAGTCAGCTCATTTCATCCCAGTGGTGACAACTTACTCTTCAAAGAGATTCGCTGAGATTTATATCAGAGAGATTGTCTGCCTTCATGGTGTCCCAGTATCGATCATTTCAGACAGAGCTACACAGTTCACATCACGGTTCTGGAGAGCCATACAACAGGAGTTGGGTACTAGGGTGGAGCTGAGGACAACCTTTCACCCTCAGACGGACGGGCAGTCCGAGCGCACGATTCAGATTCTTGAGGATATGCTCCGTGCTTGCGTGATGGAGTTTGGAGGGTCATGGGACCACTTCTTACCACTTGCAGAGTTTTCCTACAACAACAGTTACCAATCCAACATTCAGATGGCACTGTATGAGGCTCTGTATGGTAGGCGGTGTCGGTCCTCAGTAGGTTAGTTTGAGCTGGGCAAGGTCCAATTGTTGGGTACAGACTTGGTCCAGGATTCCCTGGATAAGGTAAAGGTGATCAGGATAGACTTCTGATCACGCTCAACTATGTCTAATAAAAGACTAAGCGGGCGTTGCAAATATAATCCGGGGTATTATGCCCCGAGTCGATCCCACAGGGAATTTATGTATCAAACAAGCTATTAGAATACTCAACTGTCACTTGATGTTATTTAAATTACTAACACTAAAGATTAAATACGCTAAGGTGTAAACAATTGTGATAAAGATATAAGGTTATGGTTTCCCCCGTCGGTGAATTTACTTCCCGGATACTTTATATAGCTTGATTAGTTGTCTTTATCAATCATGAACACTCTATCTACCATAAATCTCTCTCAAGTAATTATGATAATTTACTAGACGCACTCTCTCAAGTTACGCTAGCTAGATTGCATTACAGTTAACTTTAGATTGCACCCGAGGTATCGTTATCTCTAATACAACATCTAAACCGTCGGTTATGACTTTCATCTATACTCCGGGAGTGATGTTGTTCAAACAAATACCTAAATATGCACTCTCTCTCAAGTAGATACATAATAAATAGGCACAGCTAATTGATGGCCATTCAATTAACTACAACAAGAACGTAGTTGAACAAATAGAGATTAATCAACCCATCGGAACTCTATTAATAACACAATAAGTTCATCCTCCAACGGGTTCTACCAAAACCCTAGATTAAAGAAGTTAGCTAAACATGTTCAAAAGAATCAACTCTAAAATAACTTGCATAATGAAACTACAAAGTAATGAAGAAAATCTGTACAAATTGATGTCTTGCCGTCCGTCTCTTCGAATCCCCTCTAAGTTGTGTTTTTGGGGTCTATTTATATGTTTAGGACAAACCCTAAACGTGTAGGAGACTTCTATTCCAACCGGGAAACACTTAAACTGGTCAAAACTCAGAATTGACCGGAACCAGGGACCCGGTCTTTTGGGCTCAAACGCCCCCCTAAGGCCAGGGCAGGCCTGGCGTTTGGGCTCTAAGGCCCCCCTAACGCCAGGGGCTACCTGGCTTTAGGGGCCAAATGCATGGATAAGGCCAGGGTGTTCCCTCTTCGCCTCTTAAGCGNACTCCTCGAGCAATCACACTACACTCATGTACACAACTTATTAAGCAACTCTCTTAACACGTTATACCAAGAATATTTAAAACATTTCAAGCACAAAGGTGTGACATCCTCGCCTCAATAATCGACTCACAAATACCATGCTTTATTCACAATTCACTAACTACTCTAACTTAGAGGTCAACAACATTACCTTTCCTTCGTGAATCATGTGCCCTCACCATATCCAAGAGTTAGTTCCACACACAATGAAATTTAAAAACATAGGAACTCAAGATAGAAAGAATTCACTCACTCTCAGAAATAATATTCATATGCCACAAAAGATGCGCCATATGCTTTCCCGTAGTGTACTACTCTACTAATCAAGTTCATTCAGTCTAGGATCAAGTAGGACTTTATTTGGTTGTAATGTTGGCTGCGGAACGGGTAGGATACATTTCGATATAAGAGTGACTACACCTTACTAAGCACTTTAATACATATACTTTAGCGCTCAACCTCAAACTTATATTAAGCCAAACTCCACCTTCACATCAATGTTATTACCCCATACTTCTTTAAGCACAATTACATTAAGAGTCACCACATATATTTGTCTTTCACAACAATACAACTGTTTATTTTATTTATTTATTTATTTATTTATTTATTTATTTTTCTCTCTTTTTTTTTCTTTTTTTTTCTCAAGTGACTCTTACTTTTCAAAGCAGTGCACCTTTCTCCTTATTTCAAATATTCCCCTCACAAATCAACCTACCACCTCACACTTTAATTTTTCCATATTTCATCACATTTCCAGTGCTTACGAGAGGTGACTAGATTCAAATATATGATCGATTCAAACAAAGGGGTATGGCTTGTAATGTGGTTGCAAAAGAAACATGATTATAGGCTCGACGGGGTTAACTACGATACATAACAATTAGGTGGGTAAAATATACATATCTGGCTCAACAAAGAAATGCCTATATCACTTCCAAGACTGAACAAAACTTCTATTTCGCTTTGCACACACACGGGGCAAGTTCTAGACATCAGATGCAATGCACAGAATAACATTCAAATCTCACACACACATGGCACATAACTCAGTCAGTATTGGATTTATCACGACACTCCAGTCAAAGCAGTAAAGCAGATCTAAAGAATTCCTGATTTACGGTATTTATTCTGGAGTCAAAAAATTGAGCCTAAGCGTCACAACCAAGTACTGACTATTCTCAAGGCATTAGCATGGTTCGAGATATTGCTCCTATTAAGCTCTTAAACATATGATTTCTACTCCTAAAAATTAAAAACTACCTACNTACCTAAAATAAAAATCTGTTTGGTATTTTCTTTAGATTTACTTCCCTCAAGAAAATTGTCTAATAGATCCATCGTCGGGAAAAGCCAAATTTTTTTACAAAAAAAATAAATTAATCCATTAATCTAACATAACTAAGATAACATAGAAAGTCACCAGACAATCTCCTCACCCCACACTTAAAATTGTGCATTGTCCCCAATGCGCACCTATGCATACAAGAGGGTAAAAAGAAACTCCCTGGTAGGCCAAAGGCCGAAGCACTAGCATCTCATGGGGTACTCAGACTTCTCCTAGGCCTGGTCCTTCCTGTGTGTACCTCACATTTAGTTCCAACCATCTAATTTGCTGTTGCATCCTTCCAGTGGCTTGCATTCCATGCTCCTAAAAAAATAAAAAATATTGACACTACAAAATAATAAAAATAGAAAAATACACTAAAACAAAAGTAAAATAAAATAAAGCAGTAAAGCTGGGTTGCCTCCCAACAAGCGCTTGATTTAACGTCGCGGCACGACGTGAATCACTTTCTGCCTCCACTTCGAACTTATGAATTGCACCCCCAATTTGGCATCAAGTTTTCGGTTATGCTCCATGGGTGGTGGAACAAATATAATTGGCCCAAGCAACCATTGTATTATTTTATACTTCTTGGCTTTTACATGAGGTATGTAGTCCTGTCTTTCTGGCACGAAAAATTCCAGAATGTAGGTATCTTGTTCCTCCTTCCTTGACTCCTTAATTGGCTCAGATGACTCTATTTCCATATCATCATCCAAACACAATGTGGAAAAATGTTTGGAGTGAGGACCAATGCGCTCAAACACATGAACTGCAGGACTTTCAACATCCTCAACAACAATCACACTAGAGTCGATTAAATTTGTATCCTCAACGTCCCTGGTTGACTCTAGTACTACTTCTTCAACATCGGCATCCTCAAATTCTAGTTGGTTAGTGTGTTGGGTTTCTACTTTGGACACCTCCATTGGCACCTCAATTTTCATCTCTGATGTACACTGCTCCTGGCTACTATCCATAATATTGGCATATTGAGCGTTAAAAGCTTCAACTAGTTGACTCGTTTGAGCCTCCAAGTTACGAGTAGTTTCATCTTGCCTTTGTACCCGCAGTTGTAACTCCTCCTGTTGTTCCAGAATGAACTTCATCATATCCTCGAGCCTTTTCAGGTCATCATCACTGAGTTCTTTGTTTCTAATAACTTCACAAGAAAAAGAAGAACCATCAAAGTACGGGGTTGGGGGAATATAAGAAATATAAGCACAACCTTGAAAGTGACCATCTTGACCACCACACATATCACACTCATTCCACACATAAGATTGAGTTGGTGCACATAACTCGCTCTCGGGAATATTTTGATAATTTTGCTCTGGGTGGTTTCCTCCATAATATGCATAATGAGGATCAAAAGTAGAATTACCAACATAACTCTCATAATTCCATGATGCCATGTTTTAACAAATAAAACTAAAATAAA
>ML432764.1:0-17858 GCA_005239525.1 Nicotiana knightiana
CCATTCAGAGGGGAATTTAATTACCTGATGCAAGGTGGAGGGTATTGCTTTCATGTCGTGGATGCATGGCCTTCCCACGATTACGTTATAAGATATGTCAGTATGGATGACTTGGAACCTGGTACTTTATATCACTCCCTCAGCATAAGTGCTAAGTTCAATTTCTCCTTTTGTTATAACCGTAGAGTTATCAAACCCTGATATGGCTCGTGCCCTTGGGATTACTTGATTCCCCAATAGCATTTCTTCCACGACTCNACACTCTTTTTACGTTAGTGTCATGAATAAGTAAAGTTATTACTAGAGCATCATTGTGCGGAAGCATTAATCCGCTGATATTTGCATCATCGAAGGTTATATCGTCCGCTTCCAGATTTTTACGAACCCGTTTTCCATGTGTAATTGTGAACTTTGTGGTCATTTTGCAGACCACTCCGTTTACTTCTTCACCTCCGTGTATCACGTTGACGGTTNCTCACTGAACAATTCTGTCGAATAGCCGTGTTTCAATAATTGTTCTACCTCACCTTGCAAAAATCTGCAATCCATGATCATTATGGAATTCACACCAGAGATCTGGGTTCCTCTTATTCGGGTTCGACCTCATCTCTTTGGGCCATCGAACCTTATCACCCCAATTTATTAACACTGAAATTAGTTTGGAGGTACTTACATTAAAGGTATGATCCCCAATTTGCGCATTACCTCTAGGTCGCTGACCTTGATCCCTTCTGGATCTAGATGAAAACGAGCTCGCATCTCTGCTTGGTGGTCCATTCTGACCTGGTGTTTTTCGAACCTGGGATGAGTTTCACGTCCCGATGGTCCCAAGTAAGGATCATACCTATTTTTACCTGATCTCCTGTCTGATTCTGAACGTCTGGATCTGGTATAATATTCCTCTTTCGGACGAGCAATGGTATCTTCTTCTATTCGAAGTTTAGTACTATACCTGTTATAAATATCGTTCCACGTTGTAGCTGGGAATTCTCTCAAGCTTTCCTTGAGTCTTCTCATGGCTTCTGAGCTTTTGTCATTTAGATTACTTGCGAATGCCATGGCTGCCCAATTATCAGGCACCCTTGGTAGTTGCATTCTTTCTCGTTGAAACCTGTCTACAAATTCACGAAGTAGTTCCATGTCTCCTTGTTTTATTTTAAATATGTCCTCCATCCTTTTCTCGATTTTTTGTGCACCGGCGTGTCCCTTTATGAAAGAATCTGCAAGCTCAGCAAAAGAATCAATAGAGTTTTCAGGGAGAAGAGAATACCAGGTTAGCACCCCTTTGGTAAGTGTTTCTCCAATTTTTTTAACCAGGACCTACTCAATTTCTTGTTTTGTTAAGTTGTTGCCCTTCACTCCAGTGGTAAAAGCAGTTACATTGTCGCGTGGGTCGGTTGTCCCGTCATATTTAGGTACGTCAGGAATTTTAAACTTCTTTGGAATGGGTACGGATGTTGCGCTTGGTTTCCAAGGTTGTTGAGAATATCTATCAATGTCAATGCCTTTGATAACAAATGGTACTCCAGGAATTTGTTCGATTCGATCGTTTTGTTCCTTCACCTGTTTCTGCAAAGTTAGTAATAAAGTCTGTAATTCAGAGTTATTAGACATACCTGGTCTCGCTTCGAGAGATTCATTAGGAGTATCTCCCCTTCCTGAGTTTGCCAACCCAGATTGAGGATTTTCCATGGTGATGGTATTATTGGGGGGTGGTGTCAGTGGTGCAGGTAACGCTGCTGGTAATCCCCTCGCAAATTCTTGCAAAGCTTGGCTCACACACTCTGCAATCATTTGCTTTACTCGATCTTGTTCCACCATTTGATCATTATTATCATTGTTGTTATTGGATCTTTCTGGGGATTGTTCCCTTGATCCACGTGGGGTTCTTGAAGGCGATGGAAATGGGGTTCCATTCCTTTGCTGGTTGTTGTCGTTGGAGTTCGACATAGTTAAGAGGTTATCGCTTGAAAAGCAAACAAAGATTATCAGATTCCCGGTAACGGAACCAATTTGTTTAAGCAAAGAATTGGATTCTTTTCCCAAAGCTATTTTAAGAAGAACACGGGTTTCTTATAACCAAAGAATAAGATTATAATAGTAGGCAAACTTGTAAATGAAAAGCAGTAAGATGCACAGAAAGTAAGTGTATTGCAATAGTAGTTCAGGATGATCCTTTGACAGGTTATATTTTACTCCCTTATATAGGGAATTTCCTAATATAACTTCTGCCTTTTTCAGTGGTTGAGCATTAATGACTAATAATGACTTCAATGTAACGTTACAATGAATCAACTGTAACTGTTGAGTGAATGTTGTGTAACGTATGAATCTCTAATTTGAAGATCTCTGAATCTGCCCTTTATTCTGTCCAAATACACTTTTGACTACACTTTTGACCGTGTCTCTTCATCTTCTCAATTAGGTTGAAACTTCCGTAGGTAATTAACCCGTGGATGTGATTTTCCGTGCCACTTTGCCTCGTACCTCTTCTTAGAGTCCCGTCCAAGTGTCGTGTCTTCATTGCTCCACGTAGCCTACTGAGTCATCAAGATTTATTACACGTGTGAAGCTTTTTTTTTACCAATACAATAATGCCTCCAAATGTTCAGCGTGTGGACAATGGCTGCTAACTCCAAATCATGAACTGGATAAATCTTCTCGTGGATCTTCAATTGACGTGAAGCATATTCAATAACTTTGCCATCCTGCATCAACACTGCACCAAGTCCAACCCGAGATGCATCACAATACATAGTATATGGCCCTGAACCTGTGGGAAAAACCAACATCAGCGTCGTAGTCAAAGATGTCTTGAGCTTTTGGAAGCTCGCCTCACACTCCTCTGACCACCGGAACTGGGCACCCTTCTGAGTCAACCTGGTCATCGGGGGTGCAATAGATGAAAATCCCTCCACAAACCGACGGTAATAGCCCGCCAAACCCAAGAAACTCCGGATCTCTATAGCTGATGTGGGTCTAGGACAATCCTTGACCACTGAAATCTTCTTAGGATCCCTCTGAATACCCTCCGTTGATACAACTTGACCCAGGAATGCAACTGAACTCAACCAAAACTCACATTTCGAAAACTTAGCATATAACTAACTGTCCTTCAGGGTCTGGAGAATGACTCGAAGGTGCTGCTCATGCTCCTCCCGGATGCGGGAATAAATTAGATTATCATCAATGAAGACAATCACGAAGGAATCCAAGTAAGGCCTGAACACTCGGTTCATCAAGTCCATGAAAGCTGCTGGGGCATTTGTCAACCTGAATGACATCACTAAGAACTCACAATGCCCGTACCGAGTGCGAAAATCCATCTTAGGGACATCGGATGCCCTAATCCTCAACTGATGGTAGCCAGGTCTCAAATCAATCTTCGAAAATACCCTTACACCCTGAAGTTGATCAACCAAATCATCAATCCTCAACAACGGATACTTATTATTGATGTTAACCTTGTTCAACTTCCGATAATCTATGCACATCCTCATCGACCCATCCTTCTTCTTAACAAACAACACTGGTTCACCCCCAAGGTGAGACACTAGGAAAGCCTTTATCAAGCAAGTCTTGCAACTATTCTTTCAACTCCTTCAACTCTAGCGGGGACATACGATATGGCAGAATAGAAATGGGCTGAGTGCTCAGAGACAAATCAATGCAAAAGTCAATATCCCTGTCAGGTGGCATACCCGGCAGGTCTGCAGGAAACACCTCTGGAAACTCACGGACAATGGGCACAGACTCCATAGAAGGAACCTCGGCACTAGAATCACGAACATAGGCGAAATAGGCCAAACACCCCTTCTCGACCATACGTCAAGCCTTCATATATGAGATAACCATGCTGGAAGAATGACCAGGAGTCCCTCTCCACTCCAGTCGAGGCAACCCCGGCAAGGCTAAGGTCAAGGTCTTGGCATGACAGTCCAGTATGGCATGATAAGGCGACAGCCAATCCATCCCAAAAATAACATCAAAATCTACCATATCAAGGAGTATAAGATTGACACTAGTCTCAAGACCACCAATAACCACTACACACAAATGGTAGACACAATATACCACAATAGAATCACCCACCGGTGTAGACACATATGTAAGAGTACTCAGAGAATCACGAGGCATAACCAAATAAGGAGAAAAATAATATGACACATAGGAATATGTGGACCCTGGATCAAATAAAACTGAAGCATCCTTGCTGCAAACTGAAACCATACCTGTGATAACCGCATCGGAGGCCTCAGCCTCAAGTCTGGCTGGAATAGCATAACATCGGTGTTGGGCCCCACCAATCTGAACTACATCCCTAGGACGGCCTCCTGCTGGCTGACCTCTACCTCTAGTAGCATGGCCTCCACCTCTAATTGCCTGACCTCAACCTCTAACACCTCGACCCCCACCTCTAGCTTGCTGAGCGGGTGGTGGAACACCTGGTGCGGGAACCATGGCACGAGAACCCTGGTGCTGAGAACTGCTCGAGGCTCGACGGCAAAATCTAGCAATGTGCCCCGGACCACCGCAAGTATAACAAGATCTCAGTTGCTGAGACTGCTGGCCTTGAAACTGACCCTGACGAACAATAATCTCTCCACCAAGTCTTGGCGGGACCTGACAGACAAAAAGTAGCAAAGTCGACCCCATTGGTCTCCACTATCCCCATGTTCCGTAGAACCTCGTGGCAGCTATCCAAATAGTCCTAAGGATCCTCTGAAGATACACCACTATAAGTATTAGTAAACAACTTGGTGAATCGGTCCAACATCCACAAAGCATCAGCAGACATAGCTACTCCATCACCAATCTGAGCCATAATACCCGGCTGAACTACCCCAGTTGTCTGAGGTGCTGGAGTCTGGAACTGAGAAGCCAACTGCTCCGGAGTGCGAGTAGCGAGAGTCTGGGCTCCTCCCCCAGCCTGAGAGATGGATGGTGTTGTAGGAAGTAAACGTTCCTGAGCAACGCTCTTCATAAGGCCCACTAGACGGACCAGAGCATCCTAGAGTACCGGGGTGGCAATGAACCCCTCGGGGACCTGAGCTGGTCCAACCGGGACTGCCTGGGCAGGAACCTCATCAGCGAAATCTACCTGAGGATCCACCACTAGGGGATGCTGCTCTGGGCTAAGTTCTGCCCCTGCCTTGGCCTCGTCCTCGTCCTCGGCCTCGGCCCCTAGTAGGAGCTGCAACTGGAGACTCGGGTTGCTGATCAGTGGAAGAAGAAGCATGTGTTCTCGCCATATGCGAGAGAATAAAGTAGAAATTCAATTAACATTGAGAAATCAAATCGCACGACAGAGAAGAATGGATGTGAAGTCATTCCTAAACTCTTTAGCCTCTGGGGGATAAGCACAGACGTCTCTGCACCGATCCCTCATACTCTACTACTCTTGTCCGTGAATTGTGAGACCTAAGCAACCTAGTGATCTGATACCAACATGTCAGGACCCAAATTTCCCACCGTCGGGACCGTGATGGCGCCTAACATTGAACCCGCTAGGGAATCCAACGTTAATGTTTATTTACCCTATTCATTTATTTTTAACAGATAACAGGTGATGTACAAATCAGCGAAAATAAAAGTGCGAACTAAAACAAAGTCTAACAACTTGATTATATGCCATTACAAAACTCATAATACTAAACCCAGAATTTGGTGTTACAACTTCATGGACTATCTATGAATACTACATATAAGAGTCTGAACAAAATAAATACATCTGTCTCGGAATAAAGAAGAACAGAATGGAAAATAAAGTAGGAGGGGACGCCAAGGTCTGTGGACGCCTGCAGGACTACCTCGGAATCTCCAATGGACTGAAGGAAGCCTCCTCACTCTAAGGTTTGTAGGGTCCTGTACCGGGATCTGCACAAAAGTGCAGAGTGTAGCTTCAACACAACCGACCCCATGTACTGAGTAAGTGTCGATCCTTACCTCGATGAAGTAGTGACGAGGCTAGGACTCGACAACCAATTAAACATGTGCAGTTTAATCATATACGAAGAAAATAATAACAACAAGAAATAAGCAGCTAAATACAAAGAAAGGGGAAACATGCTGAGGGGAGGAAATATCAAATAATGGAAATAATGAAGTAAAGCAACAAATTAGATATAAATTTAAATGACAGAAGTAACAGCACAAAAACAAGTGCATGACATCACCCTTCGTGCTTTTACTCTCATCCTCACCAAATAATAAATAGAATGCATGGCATCACCCTTCGTGATTTTACTCTCATCCACATCAAATAATAATATAATGCACGGCATCACCCTTCGTGTTTTTACTCTCATCCTCATAATAAATCAATAGAAACGGCACATCATCACCCTTCGTGCTTTTAACTTCATAACATGGCACAGCATCACCCTTCGTTCTTTTACTCTCATCCTCACAATATTATACACGGCATCACCCTTCGTGCTTTACACTCTTCCTAGCCCAAAAAAATCAATAACAGCAATCCGGCAAGGAAATCAACAATATAAAATAACAAGCCCTTGTCCCATTGTTCCGCAGGTGCGAGCTATTGCTCGCAGATGTGAGACCGCAGGTGCGGTCATCGACTCGCAGATGTGAAAACCCTTGTAGGCAGAAAGGTCTTTAAGTGGGATTATCTCATTCCCACTTCATTTTCTTCCACCATAGGCAATTGTGAGAGCTTGGAAAAGAGCCTCACGACCCAGCCACTGTGAGGTAAGTAAATTCTATCCTAAAGTTAGTTAATGCATGAATTCCTAGCTTAGTTAACTACCTAATTAGTGAAAAATTAAGGATTTGGGTAGTAAACCTAGGGCCCTCGAAAAGTTAGAAAATTACCCATGCATTGGCTATAAATTCATACAAAAACCATATATTAATGATCCTTAGGTTATGGGTGAGTGTTTCCTTCAAGAATTTTCGAAATCCGAGCATGCGGGCCCGGGGTTGGATTTTAGGATTTCTTCAAGAATGATGAATTTGACTAAATAATAGGATAATTTCATGCTTTGAGTATAATTTGATATATTAACGTAATGTTTGCTTAGCTTCGAGTCCTTTGGGTAACAAGTTCGGAGTTTCGGGCGCATTCTTGACCCGGGGAGTAGGTGCGACGTGAAGTGAGTCTCCTTTCTAACCTCGTAAGAGGGAATTGTCCCCGTAGTTGTTTTAAATGCTATATGTGATAATTGTGGGGGCTACGTACATACAAAGTGACGAGAGTCCGTACGCTGCGGCTATTATTATTATGTCTGGTTAGTTAGGCCCACTTCATGCCTTATGTTTTACTTGATATGAATTATATGCTTAATAAACTAAATGTTACATGCGGCTTATTTCCCTGAGATCATGGAATTTGAGAAAAATTTGTAAGGAATTGTTCACTGAAAAGTAATTTAAAAAGTAATAGTGTATGTGCATGTGACCGCTTCACAATTTACATTCCGCGAGAAGAGTGTGATTTCCCCCACTCTTATGGGAACGGGCCGTACGCCACGACGGATTGGAAGATGCACTTTTGTTTTGGGCCGTTCGATCCTCGGCAGTGCATAGATAGGATCACTTTATGGAAAAGATGCACTTTTGGTTCGGGTCGTTCGATCCTCGACAATGCATAGATGTGAGTACTTTATGGAAAGGTGCACTTATGGTTCGAGCCGTTCGACCCTCGGCAGTGCACGTACACGACTATCTTATGACTTCGGCCGGTTGTCCTTACCCTGTATGCGCATGATTTATTTGTTACTAAATTCATGGACATTGATTTGACGATATTTGGGGGAAGGTGAAGTAGTAATTGTTTATTTATTTCCAGTACTTCCTTGGATTTCAGTGCCTTATATATATTTGCTGCTTCAATGCCTTTACATGCATGTCGTTTTCATTATATTTTGTTAAATTATATTGTTAGACCTTAGTGATTGTCATGTCGACCTCTCGTCACTACCTCTTTGAGGTTAGATGGGATACTCACTAGGTACATATATATTTATGTACTCATGCTATGCTTTTGTACTTAATTGTACAGGTTCTGAGGCTGGTGCATCTGGTTGTCAGACCGGAGCTTGATTCTGATTATAGACGGACCTGACTTCACGGTGAGCTACTTTCTCCTAGCGATCTTCGGCAGCACCATGGGGTTTCTTTTGCTTATTTCCCGTGTATTTCATTCAGACAGTGGGACCGTATATTGTATCTTTTGTATATTCTATTAGTATACCCATAGGACTTGTGACACTAGTTCCCGGCACACACGTGATAGTTATTATGGATTACGGGTCTGTGTATATATTGGCTCACGCCTCCTCATGACTGCTTTGATTAAAAACTAGTCAATTATCCTTGTCGATTTATGTTTTAAGTTTCAAAATCTGAGTATATGTTGAAATGTTTAATCTAAAAAGAAAGAACCCTTAGTAAATTGAGTGTTAGCTTGCCTGACCCCGCCGTTGGGCGCCATCACAACCTAAGATAGGATTTTGGGTCGTGACAACATGGTATCAGAGCACTAGGTTCACATAAGTCTCACGAGTCACGGGCGAACCCAGTAGAGTCTTGCGGATCGGTACGGAGACGTTATCTTCAGGAGGCTATGGGGTGTTAGGAAACCTCTCTTTGTTCTTATTCTATCGTACAGTCAATTATTTACTAAACTCATTCTTCTATTCTCTAACAGATGGTGAGGACGCGTGCATCTGATGTTCCAGACCCGGGAAGGGCCGCTACCCCCATTGTCCGAGGTCGTGGCAGAGGCCGGGGGAGGGCACCGGCCCGAGGTAGGGGTCGATGGCGTCCCAGAGCTATTCCGGTTCAACCACCAGAGGACCCTATCATTGAGGAGCAGGACGAGGTGCCTCCAGCAGATCCTGCTCCCGTAGACTTCATGATAGCGCTAGGCTTCCAGGCGGTCATGGGTCTTATGATGAGATTTATGGACACCATGTCCCAGGCTGGTTTATTTCCAGAAGATCCTGCCACTTCTCAGGTAGGAGGGGTAGTCCAAACCCCTACTTCCCATGCTGCAGGCCAGACAGCAGCATTACATCATACCCCGGGGACACTGCCCGTGGGTGGGGTCCAGCCTGTTGCAGCAGCACCTGAGCCCAGACCAGCTGCGGACGACAATCCGCAGAAGTTATTGGATAGATGTACTCGATTGCACCCTCCGACTTTTGGGGGTGAGAGAGGCGAGGATGCCCAGTATTTTGTGGATAGGTGCAGGGATAGATTGCACAACATGAGGATACTAGAGTCCCATGGAGTGGATTTCACTACCTTCTAGTTGGAGGGCAGAGCTCGTAGGTGGTGGCAGTCCTATATTCTCAGCAGGCCAGCAGATTCTCCTCCTGTCACTTGGGAACAGTTCACACAGATGTTTCTGGATAGATATATCCCACCCTCTGAGAGGGAAGAGCTTAACTGAGCGGCTAGAGCAGGGACAGATGTCAGTGACAGATTATGAGGCCAGATTTTTAGAGTTGTCTCGCCATGCACTGATGATACTACCTACTGATGAAGAGAGGGTGCGGAGATTTGTGGCTGGGTTGCATCCAGGTATTTAGGGCCACCATGGCCCGAGATGTGGAGATGGGTACTCCTTATCAGCTCGTGGTAAAGATTGCTCGCAGAATCGAGGGGTATCGGTCGAGGAGCAGGGGCAGCAGGAAAAGAGGTCTAGATTCTCCGGAGATTTCAGAGGTGCCCCAGCTAGGGGAAGAGGTTAGCTTAGCAGTGGTCATCCCAGCAGGCCTTTATATTCAGCACCTCTACCACCTCCCCGAGGTGTTCCAGTGAGGCCTCATTTCAACGCCATGCTAGAGCGTTCCTACCGTCCTCCAACCATTCAGAGTTCACCCATTGGTTATCCTAGTCATCCGAGATCCTCCGACCCCTACTTCAGTGCTATGTCAGAGGGCTCACATCGCCCTCTGGTCATTCAGGGTTCTTCTTCGGGGCAGCAGGATATGGTACCTGGGGTTGTTACGAGTGTGGAGAGCCAGGCCATATGAGGAGGCATTGTCCCAGGTTTCGGGGCAAGGCCGTACAGTAGGGTTATCAGTCGATGGGTCCAGCACCAGCAGTCTGGCCACCTAGAGGTGGAGGACAGGTCGGCAGGGGTCGTCCTAGAGGTGGAGGCCAGTCAGGGGGGAGGTCAGGCAGCTCTTGTTCACTCTGGTGGAGCTCAATCTTCCGGTACTCCAGCCAGATTCTATGCCATTCCAGCCAAAGCAGATGCAATGGCCTCAGACGCCATGATCACAGGTATTATCTCAGTATGTGGTAGAGAGGCTTCAGTATTATTTGACCCAGGATCCACCTATTCAAATGTTTCAGCATTATTTGCTCAGTTTCTGGATGCTCCTCGCGAGTCCTTGGGTATCCACTAATGTGGGCGATTCTGTGGTGGTAGACCGGATCTATCAGTCTTGTGTGATCACCTTCTGTGGGTTCGAGACCAGAGCGGACCTTTTATTGCTCGACATGGTCGATTTTGAGGTTATTCTAAGAATGGATTGGCTATCTCCTTATCATGTCGTGCTAGATTTTCATGCCAGGACAATTACTTTATCCATGCCCGAGTCGCCTAGAGGAGTGAAGAGGTTCCTCAGTTAGTACAGCCAGCCGGGTTATTTCATTCATGAAGGCTCGACATATGCTCGAGAAAGGTTGTCTGGCCTATCTTTCTTATGTGCGGGACATCACCGCCGAGTCTCCGACGATTGATTCAGTGCCAGTGGTTCGAGAGTTTGCTAATGTATTTTCTTCAGACCTTCCAGGCATGCCTCCGGATCGTGATATTTATTTCTGCATTGATTTAGCTCCAGGCACCTAGCCTATATCTATTCCTCCGTACCGTATGGCTCCGAAGGAGTTGAAGGAGTTGAAGGAGAAGCTTGAGGAGTTGTTAGATAAGGGGTTCATCAGACCGCGGGTATCGTTGTGGGGTGCTCCAGTTCTATTCGTGAAGAAGAATGATGGGTCCATGCGGATGTGTATTGATTACCGCCAGTTGAACAAGGTCACCATTAAGAAAAAGTATCCTTTGTCGCGCATCGATGATTTGTTTGACCAGTTTCAGGGTGCTCGGGTGTTTTCTAAGATTTATTGGAGATCGTGATATCATCAGTTGAAGATTCGGGCCTCAGATGTTCCAAAGGCTAATTTCGTACGAGATATGGCCACTATGAGTTCCTGGTGATGTCCTTTGGCTTGACTAATGCCCCAGAAGCATTCATGGACTTGATGAATAGGGTGTTCAGGCCATATATTGATTCCTTTATTATTGTCTTTATTGATGACATCTTGATTTACTCACATAGCCTGGAGGAGAACGAGCAGCATTTGAGAGTCGTGCTCTAGACCTTGCGGGAACAGAAGCTATATGCTAAGTTCTCCAACCCTAACTCCCTCAATTTCACTTTGAAATCATCAATCAAATCTCAAAAATGAAGACGGGTTCATGAAATATAACCAAAACCGAGTAGAGAACACTTACCCCAATCCCAATAGTGAAAATCGCCTCCAAAATAGCCCAAATCCGAGTTCCCCAACTCAAAATATGACCGAAAGAACAAACCCATATTTTATATTTTTTTCCAGCTATTCTGCCTCGTTCCTCATTCCAAACGATCCTGAAACTCGCTTTTTATGCCTCCAATAGATTCCTTGTGAAAATTTTTAGTCAAGTTAGGCTTTTGAATCACTCAATTTGACCTTATAATGAAGGCGATATGTTGGTTTCGATATTTGCAAATACTGCAAATTTTTAAATACGCCGTCAGTGACAATTTCGTAATTAATCTGAAAAATCTAACAACTTAATTCTTAGTAAAATGACCATAAAATCCTCATACGATGTTCAAATTAGACTATTATTTTTGCTACGGATTCGTAATTATGATACGGATCTAATGCTTCAATAAAAAAAGAAATCGGAGCTCATTTGTTCAATATGATATCATTTATGCTTGAAGAAACAGCGTCGAAACATAAGAAAAATGAGCGCAACACAACCCAAACCTATCTGAAACTCACCCAAGGCCCTCGGGACCTCAACCAATAATTCCAACAAGTCATATATCATTACTCGAACCTAGTCGAACCTACAGAACACCCAAAACAACACCCAAAACACCAAATCAACCTCGGATTCAAGCCTCAGAACTTCTAAACTTCCAAAATTCGCCAACGACACCGAAACATTTTGAATCACGTCTGAATGACCTCAAATTTTTCATACACGCCACAAATCACACTATAAACCTACTCCAACTTCCAAAATTCCATTCTGACCCCGATACCTAATTTTTCACTGCCGACCAAAATCGCCAAATTTCAAAATTTCACCAATTCAAGCCTAATTCTACCACAGACCTCCCAATTACATTCTGGACACTCCAAAGTCTAAAATAACCCAACGAAACTAACTGAATCATGAAAATCCAAATCCGAGTTCATTTACTTATAAGTCAACTTCCGCTTGACTTTTCTAACTTAGCTTTCTAACTTAGAGACTAAGTGTCGCATTTCACTCCATGTTTACTCCGGACCCAAGCCTACCAAATCGATGCAACTCAACATAGCTGAACAATACATAAAGAAGCATAAATGAGGGAAACAGGCTATAATTCTCAGAACGACAGGCTGAGTTATTACATCCTCCCCCTCTTAAACAAATGTTCGTCCTCGAATCTAAAAACATACCTGGATTCTCAATTTGGTGAAACCTTCAGCAATACCCTCTCATCACATTCAAATCATATGAACTCATCCCGAGGTCACATCATACTCATCAAGTTTCCATCCAGCCACCATTTCCATAAATAGGAACACTATCAGACATATAAGTCCACAAGCACGCAATTTTTTTCACACAATCAACACCTAAGTGCTCAAGCTACAGTCAAAATTCGGCCTCAACTCCTCCAGACTGGCCCAATATCAACACACAAAAATCACATCTCACACCTCATCCAGGAAGTCGTCGATGCACAACTGATACCGGACGCTCATGTGCACATACGAATGCGTGGAAGGAATTCAAAGAGTTGAGCTTCCAGCTGAATAAATACCGCACGATAAGAATTCAAGAATGTGAGGTTTTCCTAAAGGTTTTGCAGCCTCTCGAAGATAAACACAAACGTCTTTGTACTGATCCGCAAGACTCTACTAAACCCGCTCATGACTCGTGAGACCTATGTAACCTATGCTCTAATACTATCTTGTCATGACCCAAAATCTAACCATGGTCATGATGGCGCCTATCGTGTTACAAGCCAAGCCTATTTCCCTAAATATTACTACTAAATCGATTATAAGAATCTAAAAAGCAACATTTTCCACATTTGAGTTTCTCATAAACTAAATCAACTCTAAATATAATAAAGGAAATACGGAAACAAGCCCCAAACATTAGGGTGTCACTAAGTCAAGAGCGTCTAAATCTATGAACTAAGATATATAACTGTCTAACTGCCAATAAAATATTAAAGAATAAATGATGAAAGGAGTAACAAGGTCCTGCGGACACTAACAGCTACCTTGCAGCCCCCAAAGATAGCCGGCCTGAACTCAACGATCGCCACGCTCTAACTTACCTGGATCTGCACATAAAGTGCAGGTTGTAGTATGAGTACAACTGACTCTGTAGTAACAGAAATAACTAAGGAACTAAGTAGTAGTGACAAGCTAAGCAAAATAGTCCAATTATTTATTTCCACAATTAAGTACAAACAGGGGTAAACAGGTAATTTTTATAAATCAAAGAATGCTACAAAGAAATCAACAAGTAAATGCAGCAACATCAAAAAAAAGTGAATGAAACCTCATAGCAATGTCACTCCATCACTCAGCACTTGGCACTCGGCAATCGCACTTAGCACGCAATACATTCAACACTCAATAGGTACTTGCACTCACCGAGGGTGTGTACAGACTCTGGAGGGTCTCCCAAAGCCCAAGCACTAAAGCACGGACAACTCACGTGCCATAATATCAATACCTGGATCCGCACGGTCAACTCACGTGCTACGCGGGACAACTCACGCGCTCTGGTATCAATACCTGGATCCGCACGGTCAACTCACGTGCTACGCGGGACAACTCACGCGCTCTGGTATCAATACCTGGATCCGCACGGTCAACTCACGTGCTACGCGGGACAACTCACGCGCTCTGGTATCAATACCTGGATCCGCACGGACAACTCATGTGCTACGCGGACAACCCATGCGCTATGGTATCAATACCCTCACAATCAGGCCCTCGGCCTCACTCAGTCATGTACCTCTCCGGCCTCACAATCATCAACAAATAAGGGGACACAACCCACATCAACTATCATAACATATCAGCAAAAGAATAGAGACTGAGGTAAACATATACAATAATTTCTATGGCTGAATACAAATAATGTGAGCATGAATAAAGCCTAAGGATGATCTCTAACATGAAGGCAGACAAGTTCAACAACAAGTAAATATGTAAACACAGATAATGGCCATTAGGCCTCACGGGACGCACCAAGTCTCAATCCCTCGAGGCGTACACTCACACGCCCGTCACCTAGCATGGGTATCACCTCCAAACAATCACATGATATCAAACTCTTCGGGTTTATAACCTCAAAGCTAGAGTTAAAACTGTTACTTACCTTAACCGCGTACAATCCTACTCCGGGATGCCCTTGTCTCTGGTATCGGTCTTCAAAAGCTCCGAATCTAACCAAAATCAGAATACTACTATCAACATAGTCTAAAGAATTGAATTCGACAATAAGAACTACATACATATGCCAAAAATCTGAAATCGGCCAAAACCAGGCCCCCAGGCACCCATCTTGGAACCAGTCAAAAATGGAAGAATAATAAACCTCGTCTTCTCCCGAGTCTAACCATATAAAATTTGTCAAAATCCAACTACGTTTGGTCCCCCAAATCCTCACTTAAAACTCTCCAAAACTCAAGCCCTAACTGTTGATAACCAATCTTTCCTCAAACTATCTCCGTAATTTTTCATATTTTTATTAAATTCTTTCCAATTTATTCAGTATTTTTATATTCAATAATTATTCATAAATTGCATTAAAAATAATTTCAAAATATTTCCTAGCTCAATATATCATGTTTAATCCTATTAGGATTAATTATTTCACAAATTAGCCAATTTGGCATTATTTGGCTATAATTAAAATAATTCTGCAATTATAGCCTAATTGTACATTTTATGCCATTTTAATTCAATAGTTAGTCATTTTATATTTTAAATATTATTGAATTACCTTAATTTTAACTATTTAGTCTTAATTTTAGTTTTATATAATTATTAGCTATTTTATTAATTATTATCTATTTTTAAGGGGGTATTTGACAAATAGCCATCTTTATTTAAATCTTTGCCTAAATCAAACCTGGTCCTAACCCAATTAATCTAGCCAAATACCTAAGCCCAATACCCTATCCTACCCGACCCAATTCCCATATGAAATCTGAGCCGTTGATTATTTCAAATCAACGGCCCAGATCAGCCCCTTCCTAATTTAACCCCCTATAGACTACCCCCATCTCTCATTCCCCCCCCCCCTCTCATNACCTTCCACCTCCCCCCCGCCCCCGATGAACTCTGTTCATCTTCTCCGGCCACCTCCCTCGCCCGAAATCATGACCTCTCACCATCTCCTAGCCCATGCCTCACCCCACGCTGGCTTGACACTGTTCTGATGGTCCTCAGGTGAAACTGGAGCGGTTCAACTCCCACCTATGGCCTTTCATGCCATTTTTCGGCCATTTCCGGCCGTTCGAGTAAGATCTATGACTTTCCGGCTAAAACCGGTAATACTTTGGGATTTTTCTTATCTTTTCTAGGTTCTCTCTAAAACTCTAAACCCTAAAAATTTTCCGATTCTTTTAGATCTGTCATAGGTCTGTGTATATTATGAAGTTTTTTACATGTTTGCTCCAAAAACCTTCATGTTTCTAAACGTTTCTTCATCTCAAAATTAGGGTTTCATAACCCCTCTTTCAAGAAAATTATTTTTCTTCTGATTTTAGTATCATTCTATGATTCTTACTTTGTTTTAATGATTTATTCGATGTTTTCCTTTTAGTTGAATTATTATGTTGAAAACCCTAGGTTCTTAGACTCTGAGTCTCTCTTTGACTGATAT
Source organism: Nicotiana knightiana (assembly GCA_005239525.1). NCBI lineage: Eukaryota > Viridiplantae > Streptophyta > Magnoliopsida > Solanales > Solanaceae > Nicotiana > Nicotiana knightiana. The sequence goes on from ML432764.1 coordinate 16,160, forward strand.
GTTCGTTTAATCCGTATGAACTCTTGTTTCTCATAAACGTTTTAATTTTTTCTGTGATTTTACCCTATTTTGCTTATTAGTGTTCCTGATTTTGTTTTCTTCTGCTTATATCATGCTCGTTTGTTAATCCCTTTAGTCATTTATTGTGTGCTAGTATTGAATCCCTGATTCTATCTGATTCTTTACTTTGTTATGCTTTTACTTGCCTATTAGTTGTTTAATGCGTGTTATTCTTAGTCGAATCCCTGATTCTCTAGGATTGGTGTCCTTCACTGATCCCCTATGGTAACACCTTACTGATTTACAACCTTTAAAATATTTCTTGGCCTTATTTTTGCCAACTATGACGTCACACGGATCCTTATGCTTTTTCCTTAACTGAAATATTCTGAACCTAGTCTCAACTGCATCCTTGTACTGTTTTGAAATCGTTTCCTTATATGTTATATGCATATCAAATATGGGAACTTTCCTTATTTGTTATTTTCCTACTAACAGTTTGAACTTAACCCCTTCAATTAAGGGATACCTATATTGGTTTTACATTGATTGATACTCAGTCCCTTAATTAAGGGTTAACTTTCATTCCTACCTTATTACCATCTATTCTCAAACTATATATATACACTACTCTTTCATTAAGCAGGACACGAACTAATCTGTTCAACTCTCTCTCTCACAACTAAAAACTCTCTTCTCTCTCTCTTTTATGTGCTAGTTACTACTATTCTAAGTTAGCCGGCTGCAAGCCAAGGCTAATTATTGTGCATCTCCTACTTCCTGTTTGTGTTACCGCTTTCTTCACTTCACTGGTATGTTCTAATTCAGATTTCAGTTCTCAAACCAACATGTTTCTACTACTGTTGCAATTCATTGTGTTTCTAATTTCCTTTTACTTATTATTTTGTTGTTCACCATGTAACTAGGATCCTGAACTCCATTCACATAATAAGTTATACTCTATTTGTCATAACCAGCATGTCTTTATGTACTTGATACATATTCTATGGAATCCCCGTGCCTATGTTTGGTACATTAGTTTGATTAGGGTAAATACTACTGTCTTGTACTATTTGGTCTTGTTATGTTAGTATAATCCTACACCCTACTGTATCCCATAATCCCTTGAATCTTAGGAACTTCTGATTGTGTACTGCCTACTACATGTTTGCCTTCACATGCTCTGTATTTGTCCCACAAATCTCGTTACCCCTGCTTGTGATTGTTGGACTATTCCTGGTCCTTTGTGTGATGTTTAACTTGGTGTTCCTGCCCATTTGGTGGTTAAACTTCTTTGTTATAAAACTATTCCAATCAAGTTTCCCTCTTCAAAACTGTTTTCCTACTTACCCATTTCAAATTTGTTTTCTTACTTAACCTTTTCAAAACTATGTCAAGCACTCTCACATATACTCTTAGAAGTCTGGGTTCTGCCCTCTCTGTGTGAGCATTGCCTTGGGACCCTTGAGCTCCCTCTGAACTTTGACACACAAAGGCTAGCCATTCCACACTGCACTTACTCTATCTTGGATATGAAATCTTGGTGTGAGCACTGCCCGGGATCCCTTGAGGTCCTTAGGGAACTCTGATACACCCGGATTGTGAAAAGGCTATGAAACATTACCTTGCATTGAGAACCTGGAGACTTGAGCCTATTCTGTAGGCTCCCTATAGTTAACTTCTTATTTTTCTTCTATTT
>ML432767.1:0-22261 GCA_005239525.1 Nicotiana knightiana
CCTCTGTTTGACACAAGGAAACCCAAAAATTTACCTGATTGCACTCCAAAAACGCATTTCTCTAGATTTAACTTCATAGCGAAGAATATCAAAAGTAGTAGAGAGATGCTGGAAATAGTCTTGTGCTTGTGTTGATTTTACCAACATATCATAAATATAGACTTCCATCGTCTTTCCAAGATGTTCTTGGAACATTTTAGTCACTAACCTTTGATAGGTGGCTCTAGCGTTTTTTAACCAAAAGGCATAACTTTATAACAGTAAGTCCCCATGTTTGTAAAGAAGGAAGTTTTTTCCTCATCTGGGAGATTCATTTTAATCTGATTATAACTAGAATATGCATCTAAGAAGCTTAATAATTCATGACCTGCTGTGGAATCAATCATTTGATCTATATGTGGCAATGAAAATGAATCTTTGGGGCATGCTTTATTTAAGTCAGTATAATCTACGCATACTCTCCACTTGCCATTCTTTTTAGGTACTACCACGGTGTTTGCTAACCAGTTAGGGTACGTTACCTCTCGTATCGAACCAATCTTCAAGAGTTTCTGTACCTCTTCGTCGATCACTTGGTTCTTGAATGGTCCTTGCTTTATTTTCTTCTGCTTAACAGGTACGAAGGATAGATCTTCATTTAGTTTATGAGTCATCACTTCTGGTGGGATGCCTGTCGTATCTGAGTGGAACGACGCAAAGCAGCCTGCGTTAGCCTTTAAATAATCAATTAACTTACCTCTTCAAGCGGAGCCTAGCCTCGTTCCTATATACACTTTCTACTCAGGTTTTTGTTCAGATAACGAAACAGCTTCGAGCTCCTCCGTAGTTGTTTTGATGTGCTCATTTTCCTCCGGTTCACGAATGACGTCCGGTTTGGAATCTGCATCTGTGTGGTATAATACACCTTCTTGAGTCTCCTTCTTGTAAGTATTTTCTTTCGTACCTGTTTCAGCAATAATACCTCCTGTACCTATTTGGGTAGTAATTTCTTCCATGCCCGTTTGGGCGGTGTTACCTGCTTGAGAGATTTCCTTATCTCGTAATTCTTCCACCTCTGTTTTCTTGTTGTAGTGTACCACAAAGTTTATATTTCTTGCGGTCTGCTGATCGCCTTTGATTTGTTGAATCCCCCATTCAGAGGGGAATTTAATTACCTGATGCAACGTGGAGGGTATCGCTTTCATGTCGTGGATCCACGGCCTTCCAATGATCACGTTATAAGCCATGTCAGTATCTATGACTTGGAACCTGGCACTTTTGATCACCCCCTCAGCATAAGTGCTAAGCTCAATTTCTCCTTTTGTTATAACCGTAGAGTTATCAAACCCTGATATGGCTCGTGCTTTTGGGATTACTTGATTCCCCAGTAGCATTTCTTCCACGACTCTTAGCAAAATGATATTGATTGAACTGCCTGGATCAATCAACACTCTTTTTACCTTAGTGTCAGGAATAAGCAAAGATATTACCAGACCATCATTGTGCGGAAGCATTAATCCGCTGATATCTGCATCATCAAAGGTTATATCGTCTTCTCCACGAGCCCGTTTCCCATCTGTAATTGTGAACTTTGTGGTTGTTTTGCAAACCACTTCGTTTACTTCTTCACCCCCGTGTATTACGTTAACGGTTCATTTTGGAGAAGGAGGCTTTGGGGGCTCCTATCTGTTGCTCATATATGCCTGTTTACCTTTATCACTAAACAATTATGTTAAATAGCCCTGTTTTAACAAATTTTCTACTTCACCTTGTAAAATTCTGCAATCCGCAGTTTCGTGCCCATGATCGTTGTGAAATTCACACCAGTGATCTGAGTTTCTTCTACTTGGATTTGATCGCATCTCTTTGGGCCACTTAACCTTGTCTCCCATGTTCCTCAATATTGAGACAAGTTCAGTAGTACTTACATTAAAGGTATGATCTCCAATTTGAGTACTACCTCTAGGTCGTTCATCTCGATCTCTTCCTTGTGGTCTATAGTCCGACCTAGTATTTCGAACATGGGGCGGATATCGCGTCCCGAGGGTCCTAAGTAAGGATCGTACATGTTTTTACCTGATCTTTTATCTAATTCAGGACGTCTGGATCTGGAATGATCTTCATCTCTCGAACGAGCAATGATATCTTCTTCTATTCTGAGTTTAGTACTGTACCTGTTATATACATCGTTCCATGTTGTAGCGGGGAATTCTCTTAGACTCTCCTTAAGTCGTCTTGTGGATTCTGAGCTTTTATCGTTCAGGTTGCTTGAAAATGCCATGGCTGCCCAATTATCAGGCACCCTGGGTAACTGCATTCTTTCTCGTTGAAACCTGTCTAAAAACTCACAGAGTAGCTTCGTGTCTCCTTGTTTTATTTTGAATGTCTTCCATTCTCTTCTCAACTTTTTGTGCACCAGAGTGTGCTTTTATAAACGAATTTGCAAGCTCATCAAAAGAGTCAATAGAATTTTCAGGGAGAATAGAATACCAGGTTAGGACCCCTTTGGTAAGTGTTTTCCCAATTTTTTTGACAAGGACTGATTCAATCTCTTGTTTCGTTAAGTCGTTGCCTTTTACCCCAGTAGTGAAAGCATCCACATGGTCGCGTGGGTAAGTTGTTCCATCATATTTGGGAACGTCAGGAATTTTAAACTTCTTGGGTATAGGCAAGGGTGCCGAACTTGGCTTCCAAGGTTGTTGAGAATATCTATCAACATTGATGCCTTTGATGGTAGGTGGTACTCCAGGAATTTGTTCGATGCGATCGTTCTGCTCCTTCATCTGTTTCTGCATGGTTAGCAGTAAATTTTGTAATTCTGAGTTATTAGATATACCTGGTCTCGTTTCGAGAGATTCATTAGGAGTATCTCCTCTTCCTGAGTTTGCCAACCCAGATTGAGGATTTTCCATGGTGATGGTGTTATTGGGAGGTGGCGTCGGCGGTGTAGGCAACGCTGCCGGTAATCCTCTCGCAAATTCTTGCAAAGCTTGGCTCACATACTCTGCAATCATTTGCTTTACACGATCTTGTTCCACAGTTTGATCATTATCACCATTGTTGTTATTGGATCTTTCTGGGGATTGTTCCCTCGAACCACGTGGGGTTCCTGAAGGCGATGGAACTGGGGTTCCACTCCTTTGCTGGTTGTTGTCATTGGGGTTTGACATAATTCAGAGGATATCACTTGAAAAGTAAACAAAGATTATCAGATTTCCGGTAACGGAACCAATTTGTTTAACCAAAGAATTAGATGCTTTGACTAAAGCTTATTTTTAAGATGAATACAGGTTACTGATAATCAAGGTAATGGAGAAAAATGAATAATAGACAATATTGCAAAAATATAGAAAATCGAAGTTGATTGTGTTCGAGAATCAGATGCTTTTACAAGCTGTATTCCCCTCCATTATATAGGAGATTCTTATAACGTACGACTCTTGCTATGGTTACTCATTAATGACTAATTATGACATTAATGAGGCGTTACAAAGGATAGCGGTAATTGGGGTTCGATTACATAACGTTCGAGTAATCAATTGTGGGTCCTTAAATTGCCCGTAGCTTTGTCTAGATTCATTCTGATCGCGCCTCTCTCCCGTTTTGATCAAGTTGAGTTTCCCGTGGCGGATAAGTTTGTGGGTTTACTGAACTGTGCCTCTTTGTACCATACCTCTTCAAAGAATCACATCCAGCTGTCGTGTTTTCCTGTGTCCACGTGACTGGCTGAGTTCTCAAAAGCTGGCTTACGTGTGAAACTCTTTTTTACCAATACAAGTAGCTTACATGTTGTTAGAATCGGGCAAAACTGTCTCTTTTTCTTTCAATGCTTTAAGATGGAAATATGTCGAGTATAAGGCTTTCTCAATATCCGTCTAGATGGACTTGATTACTTATTCTATTTCATCTCTGCTCCTGAAAACAAATCAAGATCAAGGATGTTAAAAAGCAGAGTCAACATATACATCAAAGAGTTATTTTTTCTAAAGCGACATTCTTCCTTCTATCTATCTTTAATTTAATTATGAACTTCAAGTGTTTAAATATTTCGAACAGAAGTAGTAGTTAAACCAGCATAATAAAAAAAATAGTAAAAGGTAGGGGCAGATCTATAGCCCAACGTATGGGACACGTGAACTCATGGTCTCTCCGCCAAACTAGCTATGTTATGAACATATTTTTTATAATTGGTCTAATATTATCTATTGACACCCATGCTCTAAAAAGGCTAAATACTGCATTTGGTTGAATGCTGAGTTATTTAATTACCTAGAGGAGTAGGGATCAATTCCTATTCAATACTTCTATTTTTCTTCCTTTTTTAGGGGGTACTTCATATTTTAAAAATCATAGATCTGCATCTAGCAAAAGGTCAGACCCAAAGTCGGATTCGGCCAAAAAAGCAGCCTTCTTGCATCTCTTTTAGCTTTGAAATCGACTAAGCGTGGCGCGGTTAATAGTTGAATTTAGCATTGACATTTAACCAACACATCTTTATTTTGATGTTTTTGATTGTGAATCTTGGTTGAACTCGACAATCGCCATATTGCATCACATCAGAATTTGTGCTTCAACCTTTTGTCAGGCTATGTTTTCTACTATTTTGTCGTGCTCCTATATAATAAAATAATATATATATCTAACATATTTGACGCAACACGCCTACGCTAAAACTAGTTTTAAGTAAAAAAGTCACATATTCTTGGGTATTTACTGACATTTAGGTGTAAAAATTGCGCGGGGCACCCTATTTGGTCGCCCCCATTTAACCTATACCCTCTTTTTTAAAAAGTTTTAACTTGTACCCACTTTTTAAATAACTTCAGCTCCCTTTCCCTCGCTGAGCTGAAGTTCACCAGCTAAGCTGAAGTTCGCCAATTATAAAGACAAAACTTCAGCATACGGGGCTGAAGTTCCCCAGTTACAAAGACAAAACTTTCCAGTTACAAACTTCAACTTTAGAGCTTAAGTTCCCAAGTTATAAAGACAATCACAAATACAAAACTTCAGCTCTCCTCAGTGTAACTGGGGGAACTTCAGCCCCGTATGCTTAAGTTTTTATTTTTATAACTGGAGAACTTCAGCACTGTATGCTTAAGTTCCCCAGTTACTAGACAAGAACTTCAGCTCTAGATTTGAAGTTCGCAAGCTAATTCAGGTCCGTCTACTAGAATGCTGAAGTTTTGCGTGATTGTCTTTGCTACTTCAGCCCCGCATGCTGAAGTTATGCGCAAAAGTAGGTACGGATGTAATTTTTTTACAAAGCGGGTATAAGTTAAAACGCGACACAAAAAGTGGGTACGGATGCAAAAGCCCCTATTCCGGTAATGAGGGAAGCCTGTCTACTTGAAACCCTATCAATCTCTCCCGTATCCTCGAACCCCAAATCACGGCGCCGTCCTTTTAATTCGCAAAATTGTCAAAGTCGCCGTGAAACCGTAGCCGCCCACTACGAATTTTCTGTTGAACTTGCTTCATATATCTGTCTGGCACAATCAATTTTTTGAAGTTTAGAGTTGCGATCGGTTAGCGGATAAGCCAGTCCCAGCGTGACGCAGAAAATCGAAAGGGGAGATGACCAGGTCGGTGTCTACAACTCTAAACATCACACAAGTTTACCAAAAATTAGGCATTTGGTTGAGTGTCATATTTAATCTATTCTCTAGTATTTAGATACTACTACTGATAATCAGGCTTTATTAAGGTTCGGGTAAGGGTTATTCATTTGTGATTTATGTTCTATTTGTTTTTTTTACTGGATTGAGTTTCCAGTTAAATGCCTTCAATAGGGTTGCAATCTTTTCTCTTATTTTCGTTCTATTCCACTCCCACCAACTGTTTGAGTGAATGCTTTAGAGGATTAGATTGTTGACATTGTTTGGGTGTTCAATTTGTTCTTACTGTTGCAGAACCCTGAAATCCATTAACCACATATGGCATACTGATGCACCAGTCGATGCAAAAGGTAAATGAGTTCCCTAAATTATAGGGCTATCTTTTTCACTACTAAATTGCGTGGTGCTATTTCGAACAGGAGAAGAACATACTGTGACTTATCTTCTCTTAAGAGTTGTTTGGTTGTGCTTGATGGTGACGCTATTCCTAAGAACATGGCAGTTTGGACTGGAAAAGAAGCTTGTGGATACTTGTTTGTGAGGGAAAAGGTAAAAGACCACTATGATTATGTGTTTGATTATTTAGATTGTAGATGGTGTAGGGTATCTTAAGATCAGCTTTATTGACAATTCAAGTTGGATAAGGAGCATTGCCATTAATGTTGGGACTGAAATTGATCAATATATCATTCTGGCGAATTGAAGAGCAGAGAAGGATTTAGCAAGCCTTTAACAATGATACTAGAGATTGTTAGTTCCTCTTCTGCATTACCTAGTAATATTTGGAGTTTTGGTTTCAAATATCTTGAGTTTCTATAAAATCATTGCTTGCTCTCAAGCTGAGTAAAATATCCATTTGACAAGATGATGCTGATTCCAGTGTTTTTTTTTACTTATAATACATTAGCTATAATGTGACACCGCACACTAATATTTTCATGTTATTTCTCTTTGCTTTAGCTTATAGAAAGCATTATCCACCATTTTTGGGACAATGAAATATGGAAGTTGGGGAAAGATTGCAAAGGATGTTGTGGAACTGAGAAGGGGATATCATCTGTGCAACACTTCCTACAATTGTATGTAACTCCATCTATGTTAGTGGAATGATCTTTTGCATAAGCTAATAATGCCAAATTGATACAAAGCTTTTCAGCTTCTAATGTTGAATGGGTTTTTATATTTTCTTGCAGAAGGTAGCAGCCACATGACTTTATATACTTTTTCAAGATATTGTACGAGGTACAATTATGTTGTTCTTTTTGCTACTTAGTAGTGTGAACACTCAATTTTTGCCCCACATGAAAATTACTCTTAAAAATAATCAAAAAATAACTTTTAATGAATATTAGGAACTTTTCTTTATTTAGTTGCATTTCATGCATATTTGATACTTCAAAATTACAGAAAAATCATAAAAAATTGTCACATTTTCATTTCATGTCATCTTAGGTTTAATTTGTATTTTTAGGAATTAATTACTCTTTCATTGTTAGATTAATACATGAAAATCACCAAAGTATATATATTAGCTTTAATCAATTAGTTTACTGAATTAGTTAAAATGTTAATTAGGTCGTTTTGGTAAAAACAAATTTAATTAGTAGTAAAGTGGCTATTTTTGAAAGATAAAATTTGTCTCTCATATCAAGTTTGCCCAATTTCAGGGCCCAAATTACCCAAGCCCATACCGTCCTAGTCACTACCCAAATACCCATTCCCTAAAACACCTAAAACCTTACCCTAGAGACTAGACCTAACTATATATATATATATATATATATATAGTTAGGTAATTAGCTAACTAATGAAACTCAAATTATCGGTAATTAGAAAAGGTGAAAAGACTATTTTGTCCTTACTATTTACACTTATGTTACCCCTTTCTCNGGAGGGAGGGATGTGATAGAAAACAGAGAAACAAAAGCTGCGCCCTCCCCTGCTTTACCCTCTTCACTGGTCCCTCTCTTGGAAGATCAAACAGCAGCCGGAAAACCTCACCACCAGCCAACCATGGCCAACCCCTCCTCTCAAAAATCAAACAGCCGTAACTCCAGCAACGAAAAACAAACAACCACCTGAAGCAGCGCACACGCCCGTCCCTGACACCATCGGCCGCCGTCGCCGGAAGACACACGAAGAGAGAAATCTGCCGCCTATGACCCCAAATTTTGTCACCCTTAACCCTTGAATCTCCTCCCATTTCTTCTCCACCTCTCAAGCAACGTAACACACACAAATATAATTCGAGAACCAAAATTTTCTTGTCACTCTTAAACATTTTTTTATATTTTGAGTTTTGATTTCAGAAAATCAAAAACAATACAAAAATCCTTCGTCTTCTTCATTCTTGATTTGATTCTTGGTTTCTGAAACATAGAGTTTAATGGAACTTTGGAGCTGTTTTTTAGTTTGGGTCGTGTGGAGGTTGCTGTTGGAGGTTTAAGTCCGAAATTCTTGTTCAATTTGTACTGATTTCATTTGAAGCTATGTCAATTTCCGGCTGTAATTGTTACTTCGTTTCCGTCCATGTATTTGCCACAACTCAATTAATCGGAAAGCTCTAATTTCAGGTTTAGCTCATCTTTTTCTTTAATATTGAGTTTTCTCTATGTCTGACAAAATATAATAGGAGCCATTTAAGATAGATTTAGGATTATTAATTTTGTACTCTTAAAAAGGAATGTGAATCTGAATCTGAATCTGTCTGATTTTGGCTCTAAATATTTGATGTCTGTTCAATACATTTAAGGCGATGATAAGTAGAGTGTAATTCTAATGGTTGCACAATTTTTGTGGTTTCATGTTTAATTAGTTGGCCTTAAGTGAATCCATTATCCAGTGAATCCATTATCCAGTGGAAACTAATGGGGTGTTGTCAATCTTTCCTCGAGTGAATCCATTATCCAGTAGAAACTTGGAAAGCCTCTCATACCAAGCTCTGGGAGCTTGCTTCAACCCATACAAGGCTTTGTCCGGTTTGAAGACATACTCTGGGTGAGCATGACTTTCAAACCCAGGAGGTTGCTTGACATACACTTCTTCCTTGAGATATCCATTCAAGAATGCACTTTTCACATCCATTTGGAATAAGGTAATTCCATATGAGATGCAAAAGCAATGAGAATCCGAATGGCTTCCATGCGAGCAACATGGGCAAATGTTTCATCATAATCAATCCCTTCCTCTTGGTTGTAACCCTGAACAACGAGCCTTGCTTTGTTCCTAGTTGTTTTCCCGTTCTCATCCAGCTTGTTCCTGAATACCCACCTGGTTCCTATGATGGTTCTGTCTAATGGTCGAGGTATCGAGTGCCAGACTTTGTTTCTTTCAAACTGATGGAGCTCCTCCTGCATAGCAATGATCCAATCTGCATCCTTCAATGCTTTCTTGATATTTTTTTTTTGGTTCTATTTGGGATAGAAAGGCTGAAAAACTAGGGAGTTTCTGGTTTTGGATCTAGTTTGGATTCCGGAATCAAGAGGAGTGATTATGTTATCAAGAGGATGGGAGCTTTTATGTTTCCAATTTGGGACCTGAATTTGATGTGTGGAGGAACTTGGTGGATCAGAGGAGTTTCCCTGCACATCTTGTTCTGCTACCTCTGGAGTACCTTCCACAACATCTCCAACTCTTTCTTCAGCTTCTGTAGGAGAGATAGGGGTACCGGGTTCCTCCTGTGAACCGGAGGAGGAGGCTGCATTGCCGTCACTCACCTCCTTGGTTTGACTCATTATGTCGGCTTTGCCATTAGAGACATCAAATATCTCTCCAGGAACCAGGAGTGGTTCATAGTCTTGATCATCACCATTTTTATCCTTATTTGAGGAAGGAGTCTCGTTGAAGAGCACATGAACACTCTCTTCTACACATTGGGTTCTTGATCATCACCATTCACGTAGTACACATTTTCAATTGGGTGCTCCAGAGACTTTCCAACTCTTCCAACACCGAGGATGTATCCCTTCTTTCCGTTGCCAAAGGATACATCTCCTCCCTGCAGGGCTTTCAATGAGAGAAATTCCATAGTGTTTCCAGTCATATGCTTTGAGCATCCGCTGACCATAATCCATTGTAATCCAGTTCCTCTCACTGATCCCTGCACAATTAATATGTCGGCTTTGCCATTAGAGACATCAGATATCTCTCCAGGAACCAGGAGTGGTTCATAGTCTTGATCATCACCATTTTTATCCTTATTTGAGGAAGGAGTCTCGTTGAAGAGCACATGAACACTCTCTTCTACACATTGGGTTCTTGATCATCACCATTCACGTAGTACACATTTTCAATTGGGTGCTCCAGAGACTTTCCAACTCTTCCAACACCGAGGATGTATCCCTTCTTTCCGTTGCCAAAGGATACATCTCCTCCCTGCAGGGCTTTCAATGAGAGAAATTCCATAGTGTTTCCAGTCATATGCTTTGAGCATCCGCTGACCATAATCCATTGTAGTCCAGTTCCTCTCACTGATCCCTGCACAATTAAATCAAGGGTTAGACTTAGGAAGCTAGGAAAGGGATGAATAAGTGTTATTCTAGTCCTTGCAGGCAGAAATTGATATTTCTTGTTGGGACCTGGTCCCTGCTTGATGTTCCTCTTGCGAGTAAACATTTTGTTTTTCTGAACTGACTGATCCCTGGCTGGGTAACTTTCCTTGAAGTGCCCGTTGTTTCCACAATGGGTACAGAGCTGGGACCGTGACATACTTGCTGTGAGGGTTTTAAGGTATTTTCTCCTTTTGGAACCCGATCCCGTGCCTGTTTCCACTGTTATTGAAGTACATGGCAGTGACAACATCTGTGGACCTGGTCCAGTTTAGTGACTTTTTGAGATCAGATTTTAATTTACCCATCTCAATTTGCAACTGCCTATTTTTCTCAAGCTCACAGCACAAACTTGTTTTGACATCATTCAGTTCCTTTTCAAGGTTGATGTGTTTTTCACTAGCTACTTCTTTTCCTTTGTCCACTCCTGCGGTACTAGGTTCTCGTTGGAGTCCTTTTATAGTTTCATCTAGGTCTGTGATCACAACTAGAAGATCATCTCTTTCCTGCTCAACTGCATTAATCCTCTCACTCAGACTATTCTTTTCATTTCTCATATTTTCAACTGTTTCTTTCAAGTCTACTACTACTATCGTTAGATCATCTCTCTCATTTTCTACCTTTCTTGTTTTTCCTTCTACCACTTCCTTTTCTTTCTCAAGGTTTTTTATGGTCTCTTTAAGGTCCACAACCACCATCACTAGGTCATCTCTCTCTTTTTCAACATTGTTGATTTTACACATTAGAGATTCTTTCTCTCTTTCAAGATCACATATGGTTTCTTTCAAATCTACCACACTCACCACTAGATCATCTCTAGTTTGTTCAAATTCTCCTAGTTCTATGGTCAATGTGTCCTTATCTTCAACTAAGCTGTAATAAGTATCAATGAGAACATTTGACAATGACATTAATTTTTTAAGGGAATAGGACTTCAGATTTCTCTGAACATCCTTGAAGTTTACCTCATCTTTGTCATCTTCTTCGTCGTCATCATACTGAGCCATGAGAGCAAACAATGAGTCATACTCCTTAGCCTTGTTTTCTATTGCCATCATGGAGCTATTTTCTTCTTCATGTTCCTCTTCTAATTCGCTTGATGAATCTCCCCAAGCAGCAAGAGCCTGTTTCACAACGTTGTCAGCTGCGCTTTTTCTGCTAAATCTTTTGTCAGGAACCTGGTTCCTCTTCGCAGCTTTGTCAGTGTTGTGCTTGTAGGGCTCCTGCTTCAAGAGCGGGCAATCTTTTATGAAGTGTCTGGGCTTACCACACTTATGACACAGGTCATAGTTTCTAGGCCTGCTTGAGTTGCCTCTTCTTGGTATTCCCCCGTTCCTTCGAACCATCTTCTGAAATCTCTTGGTGAGATAAGCCATGTCATTGTCCTCTTCGCTTGACTCATGCTTTTCAGCTTGAAGAACCAGGTTCTTCTCCTTTCACTATCCTTCTTCCTTTTCATCTCATATGTTTTCAGATTTCCAATCAACTCATCCATTGTTAGAGTTTGCAAATCTTTTGCTTCAGTGATAGCATTTACTTTGCTTTCAGCTAGGCAGAACACTCAAATCTTTCGCACTAGCTTGTTTCTAGGAATGACTTCTCCTAATGAGTGAAGCTCATTAATGATGGAAGTAAATCTAGTATGCATATCCTGTATGGATTCATCGTCCCTTATCCTGAACAGTTTATACTCAGTAGTGAGCATGTCAATCTTGGACTGTTTCACTTGCGTCATACCTTCATGCGCTGTTTGTAGGGCTTCCCAAATTTCTTTGGCTGATTGGCATGCTGAGATCCTGTTGTACTCATCAGGTCCTATACCGCATACCAGAATTTTCTTTGCACGAAAGTTCTTTTCCACCACTTTCCTGTCAGCATCGTTGAAATCCTTCCTGGTCTTTGGCACCAACAGACCTGCCTCTCCAACCTTATGCATAGGAACATGAGGACCATCACAGGTGATGTCCCATAACTCAGAGTCTTCAGCCATTATGAAGTCATGCATACGGGTTTTCCACCACCCATAGAACTGACCGTTGAATCTAGGATGTCGATATGTTGATTGTCCTTCTTCAAAGTTTGGTGGAGCAGCCATTACAGATCCTTTCTAGGTGTTAACCGTTTACAATGTGCCTGCTCTGATACCAATTGATAGTTTCTATGAGTCCACCAAACTGTAGAGATACCTGGTCCTCTACAGGTTCCACAGAGGAGTACACTAAGAAAGCAAGTAAAAGGGACAAGGGATTTTTACGTGGAAAAATCCCACTCAAGGGGACAAAAATCACGACCTACACTTGTAGGATTTCAACTTCACTAACTTGTAATCTAAACTTTACAAGCCACTTTGTAATGAACTTTTTACAAAGACTTTAACACTCTAACTTGTAATCACTATTACAAGCCACTTTGTCACTCTCTAGTTACAAAGACTTTTCACTTGTGACTACACTAGTCACTACAGAAACACAAGAGGTTTATGTTGAGAGACTTCTAACACGATGCTTCTACAAAAGCAAATAGGATACATTGAAAAACAAAATTCAAGATTACAACTCAACTAAGGAGATTAACGACACAAGGTGAAACATGTCCGTTTTAGTGGAGTTGTCTTCTTGCTCTTGACACACTTGATTCTTCAATGCTAGAGCCCTTCTTCAATGCTTGAGAGAATGTCTTTTGTAAATGCTCAAGTGAATGTTCTTGTTTGTTTTCAAACAAGATATTAAAGGCCTTGGCACATTTCAAGGAGGATGTCCCATATCTTGAGAGTACACTTCACAACCAATGGGAAGTGACTGATGCACTGTTACTGCACTGTAGCGTGTACAGTTGCAGGTAATCACTTTTCTGCCACAACTTTTTACAGCTGTAGAGTTGACCTGTACTATCGTCTGGGAGTCTGTCAAGGGATCATGTCCCTCAGCTATTCCTTATAAGTTCAACAGTGCACTGTCCAGAATTCCTTGAGTTAAAGCTGACTAATTGTGCTGGCCGCAGATCAGGTCCTTCATCTGGTTCTTCATATAAAAGTTTGTTAGATCATCAAAACAGGATACAATCCATCAACTTGAATAAAGTGTGTCCAAAAGACTCCTTTCCCTTGCCTAACATCGATCAAATGATCGATGCCACGGCCTGCCACAAGATACTTACCTTTCTCGACGCCTATTCTGGGTACAATCAGATCCAAGTGGACCCGAAGGATCAAGAAAAGACTTATTTTTCATTAAGTCTGGGACCTATTGTTATAATGTAATGCCCTTCGGGCTAAAAAATGTGGGAGCTACATATCAACGCCTAGTTAACAAGATGTTCGAAGAACAGATAGGTAAATCAATGGAAGTTTACATTGACGATATGTTAGTTAAGTCTCTGTGCACAGAGGACCATTTGACTCATTTACAGGAGACACTCGAAATCTTGAGGAAGTACAACATGAAGCTTAAACCCGAAAAGTGTGCTTTTGGGATCGGCTCTGGCAAGTTCCTCGGCTTCATGGTGTCAAACCGGAAAATCGAGATCAACCCCAATAAGATCAAGGCCATCGAGGACATCACCATGGTGGACAGTGTTAAATCTATTCAGAGGCTAACCTGACGGATAGCTGCCCTGGGCCGATTCATTTCGAGGTCATCGGACCAAAGCCACATGCTCTTTTCCTTTACTCAAAAAGAAAATGATTTTACATGGACCCCAGAATGTCAACAAGCATTGGAGGAATTGAAACGATACCTATCGAGCCCACTTTTTCTCCACACTCCAAAGTTAAATTTCTTCAAATGAAAGGTGCGGCCGAGGGGACAAGTGTACCTAGTCAAGTTGACCCTAGTACCGGGTCAAATCAATTTCAACCGGGAATTAACACTGTTACCGGTGGTATTTTATATTATGATCCAAGAAAAGATCGTGAAGAATTGACAAAAATGGTTACTGTTATGTGCTTACCCTATAGTTTTTCTTCTAACCCTCACTTTGTGCATTATATTAGAAATTTTTTTAATCCTACGTATAAAGGATGGCCTCGCACAACCGTAAAGAGCGATATTAATAAATATAAACATGAATATGAACAATATTTGCACTATTTATTTACTCATATAAATTATCGTTTTGCTATTACTACTGATATTGGTAAAAATGGTGATGACTGTGATTATCTTACTGTTACCAGTCATTGGATTGATGAGGATTCGATAATGCAAAAGCGCATTATTGCTTATAGAGTAATTAATTCACGTCACACAGGGAAGTTTATTGCTAGCATAGTTACGGCTATTTGTAGATATATTTGCATTACAGATAAAATAATGTTAGTTTTAATGGATAATGCTTCTAGTAACACTAATGCTATAGCCTTGCTTACCACTACACTAGATCCTACATTTAGTAATATTTTTCATGTTAGATGTATTTGTTTTATTTACCATTTAATTGTCGGTGATGGTATGAGAATTTTAAATGTTGAAATTGAAAATGTTAAAATGGATCTTAACTGGCTTTTTTATTCAAACCGTAGAAGTAGACTTAAAGAATATTTTAAAAGATGCGATGAATTTGTCCTAAGAGAAAGAAAAGTTCCTAAACCTTGTTCAACTAGATGGAATTACATGTATGAAAGTTTAGTTGTTGCATATGAATGTAGAAACCCAATAAACTCAACGTTTAATGCTTGTGTAGCTGATTGAGCTAATGTTAAAATATTGTAGAATTTTTAGAAAAATTTCATATTGTTACAAATGAATTATCTGGGCAATATTATCCTACTATTTCTAACTGTTTAGTTTATCTTGCAGAACTTGCTACCTTGTTTAATCAATTTTCAGAGGGTGAGGTAATTTATGACTTTGCTATTGATTCTATGAGACAAAAGTTTCAAAAATATTTTTTCCCTATTCCCCCTATTTATGGTGTTGCTGCCTTGTAAAAGCGTACTATGAAATTAAGAGATCCACAATTATGGTAAAAAAAAGTATATAATGGTTTAGCACTTGAAGATGAAGAATTGTCTACACTTCCGGAAGCAATAGCTTCAACTAAAATAAATGCTCTAACTATATATAGTGCTTATCAACTTGCCTTAGATCAAGCTAGACCAAATGTTCCAACTCCTACTTTTAGTTCGCAATCATCTAAAAGAACTGCGAGAGTAAGAGCACTTAGTGCTTGGGCGGTCTTCAGGGGTTCTCAAGGTTCCATGGCTAGTGATTGTTCACAACTAAATGAGCTTAAAGTTTATTTGTCGCAGGGACTTGAAGAAGTGAATGCCGACGACTCCTTTAATATTTTGGAATGGTGGAAGGACAAAGAAAAATACTATCCGGTTCTTTCAAGGATGGCTCGAGACATTTTGACTATTCAAGCTTCAACGGTGGCATCAGAGAGCGCTTTCAGTCAAGCAAGACTTCAACTTGGTGATCATAGAGAGTCTATGGGGGAGAGCTTGGAAAAATCAACACTTTTTAGAGATTGGATCCGTTTGTTAATTAATAGTGAGTATTTTCTACCTTATATGATTGGGATATTTTTCATACACGAAATACTATTCGCGTTTACTATTCACATGCACTATTCACATATAAAAATGTTACTTTTTTGTGAAGAAATGACATAGGCGAACCCAGGATATGAGCACGACGGGAGCACCACTGTATGGTAATCACTAGCGATAAAATTCGACGTACAACTCTTTGAAAACTTAAAGATTATGATAACTTATCATCCAAGTATTATTAAAAAGAAGTTCTAAAGAAAAAAGCACCGAGCATATATATATATATATAGAGAGAGAGAGAGAGAGAGTTCTTCGCAAAATAGGTGCTATGGGAAGAGAAGGAATAAAATTAATTAAGTTGACTATTGTGTATTAGTACTAAACTATAAATAAATTCAAAAAAGATAAAAGTAAAAAATTAAAGCAATTCGCTATTAAATATAAATTATATTGTATTCAAAGAAGTAAAATACTAATTAAGTTGACTATTATACATTAGTATTATATTATAATTGAATTAAAAAAAGAGATAAAAGTAAAAGATAAGGCGATTTGTTATTAAATATAAATTACATTGTACTCAAAGAATAACAATAGAAAGGAGGAGAAAAAAAGCTAAAGGTGGATTTCGAACCTGCGTCACCAGAAAAGTTGGGAATTAAGTGCCCAAAGCAACCAGTTCTCCCATCTACCTCTTTGTTTATGGGAGCACACTTAAACTATCTAAGAGGTCTTATATAAATGTACAGATATGTCATGACCCCAAATCTAAACTAGTCGTGATGGCGCATATCGTGGAAGTAGGCCAGCCAAATCCACACTCAAATCGTAAATAATCTTTCATTTATATCATTACTAAATTGATAACCCATGAAGGTTTCGGTTAATCATTTTAAAAAAGATAAAGCTACACTGAATATTAAATACAACCCCGAGATCCCGGAGTCACTGGTCATGAGCATCTGCAGAAAATATACAACTCTGGAAAATAAACTCTATAATAGTAAGCAGGAGAGAGCAGGGCTGCGGACGCGTGCATCTACCTTGAAAAATCCCCGAGAAGTCTCTGGAACAGATACACAACTCACTCTGCCCTAGGAATAGGTGCAATCAAGTTATTACGCTTTAATTTCTCAAAAAAGTTTGCATATGACTCTCCTATTGGTGTAAAATTATCTTTCAACCTTTTTTCTCCTTTATACCCCTTGCCTGGATGTTGGTTATATGGCACTTGGAAATTTTGTGGAGGCTGGTGGAGATTTTGCGATGCTCGCCTTCTGGGGTGTCTTGGCGGCTGGACAACATACTCAGGTGAAGCAAAATAGTATTGTGGGTTCTGAGGTGGATAGTAGTGCTCAGGTGAATTATCGGAAAACAGACGAGGCTGGTCACACCTTCGAGATGTTCTCCTAGGACCTCTTGTCGACCCTGATGTCATCATAATTTCTTCATCTTTCTCATTCATGTCACTCAAATTACCAGATTCAATTTGGACAGCCTGGGTTGCAACTTTGAGAGCTGATTGACTTATAATTTTGCCTGTCTTAAGGCCATTCTCTACCATTTCTCTCATTTTGATTGCTTCCGAGAAGGATTTGCCAACTGCGGACATCATGTTTTGAAAGTAATTTGGCACTTGCGCCTGAAGGAAGACAATGATTAGCTCGTGATCATCCATGGGTGGCTTAACTCTAGCTGCTTGCTCTCTCCATTTAATGGCATGTTCCCTGAAACTTTTAGTTGGTTTCTTCTTCAAGTTTGAAAGGGAATTGCGGTCTGGGGCGAAGTCAATGTTGTATTGGAATTGTTTGACAAAGACCCGAGCCATGTCATCCCAGACATACCAGTGAGAGGTATCCTGATCAATAAGCCGTTCAGAGGCTACCCCCAAAAGGCTTTCCCCAAAATAAACCATTAGCAATTCTTCAGTTCTTCCTGCACATCTTAGCTGATTGCAATACGTTTTCAAGTGGGCTATAGGGTCTCCATGTCCATCATACTTTTCAAATTTGGGAGTCTTGAAACCAAGTGGAAAACGAACATCGGGGAACATACATAGATCCCTGAAGGCAATACTCTTCTGACCTGTTAACCCTTGCATGTTTCTCAATTGTCGTTCTAAGCTATTCACTCTTTGGGTCATTTCTTCCTGTGCCATCTTTCGGGCAGGCTTCTCAATCTTTGCCGGAAGATCAAATAGGTATGAATGCTACTCAGGAGAATGGTACTGTTCTTGATGGGTCGCAATTTGTGACTCATGAGTTTTCCTCTGTACCACTGTTGGTTGTGGGACAGTGAAGACGGGCATAACAACAGCGGTTGCTGATTGGTTGTCAATGGCACACTTTGGGAGCACGTAACAGAAGTTTCAGCTGTAGTCGTACAACTGGGATAAAGATTGAACCCAGGGGGATAGAATTGATCAGACAATGAGACCGGAATGGTAGTAGTCGAGACAAATGTGAACTCCGGGAAACCACGAATAAAAAAAGGCGGTCCTTGGCCATTGGCCCATGCTTGACACATTTCAGTCATTTTCTGTTTCAGTACTCTATTTTCCTCAACCACAGTAGACTCTTGTTGAACCCTCTGACCCTGAGTTTCATCACCGCTCGTATCAGCTTCGATGTCAGTTGTCATTCTTCCCTTGGATTTTTTGTTGTCAGCTTACCACAAACCGACCACCTCAAGCTTTCTTTACAATTCAAAACAAAAGATACGTTAGATTGGACTCAGTCAGTCCTTATTATGATTTTTTTCTCTTCATTTTCTTTTTTTTTTTTTCAAAATCATTCGATCTAACCTGATGTGGGTTGCCTACGTATCATGTGGAGACATGAATCAGATCTTGCGTAGTTCGGAAAGATGCGAAATAAAGTGAATAACCTAACTCTTTTTTTGGATTTTGAATTTATAAATTTTTTTTCAAAACAAAGATTTAAAAAAAAGAAAGAAAATATTTTTTGATTTAGATTTGTTTTTTTTTTGTGAAAAGAAACACTTCTAAAGAAGAAAGAAAATATATTTATTGCTTTTGATTTATTTTTTTGAATTTTCTTTTTGTGAAAAAGACTTCTAAAAAAGGTAGAAAATATTTTTTCGGATTTTGATTTGATTTTATTTTTTGAGTGAAAGACTTCTAAAATGAAAGAAAATATTTTGGTTTTAAATTTTTATTATTTGATACTTTTTTTTAAGGAAAGACTTCTAAATAAGGAATCAAAAGGAATTTTTTTTTTTATTTTTAAAAATTGGGGTCTTAAAGAAAAACTTTTCTATAGAAGGAAGTAAAAGAAATATTTTTGGATTTTTAAAAATTGGGGTCTCAAAGAAAGACTTTCCAAAGAAGGAAGTAACGGAAAATATTTTTGAATTTTCTTTTTTTCCGAAAATTGTGGAAAATAAAAAGGTAGAAAATATTTTTTTGGGATTTTGATTTGATTTGTCTTCTTTCCTTTTTATGAAAGATTTTCTATGAAGAGAATGTTTTTTTTGGGTTTTAAAAAAAAATTCTTATTATTTTATTTGAGATTTTCTAAAAAAAAGACTTCTAACGAAGAAACTAAAGGAAAATATTTTTAGATTTTAAAAAAAAAATAGGGTCCGAAACCGATGAGGTTTGCCTACGTATCTCACATCCGGTGAGAATCAGACCCGCGTAGTTCTGCCGTTTTGACAGAACCGGGAAAATATTACTTTTGAAAACATTCACTTATTTTCTTTCTCTTTTTTTCGGGAGAGTTTTAGTATTTTTCAAATACCTATCTCTCACTCTTGTGTTTTTTTTTTATTTCCTTTTTTTTTCTTTCTTTTTTTCAGAAGCCAGTCAAACATGCAAGCCGAAACAAATAGATATGCAAGTAGCACGTAAGATGCATCAGGATGGTCTTTTAAATTGGGTACACCTGTCCTAGGTGGACCCAACCCCTGTGTTGAGTCCCCAAAGTCAAATACACATGATGCAAATAAATGTTCCTACTAGGGATCCGGCGTGAGGCTATGTCATTCTAGGTTTGAACCTTGTGGTGTATTGTTCTAGACCTGGCTTACCCGAGCGGACAACTCGAGCCGAGGAGGGGCAGCGTAGCGGGAATACAGAAGCTTCACCGGCTTTGCAACTTGTTTGAAACTCGTTCTAAAATTTGAATATGACTCTAACAGAAAAGAAGTCACACGAAGTGCACACTTCCCAGATGATTAGAAGACTCAGAGAGAATAGGGTTTCAGCACAATTTATGTACAGTTCATATAATATCAAAGCGGTAAAAAGTGGGATTTAGCACATTAGGTTCAAACATGTAAAATCAGATAATAAAGCCAAATACAACATTTATTCTAAGCTCGAATTCTGAACCCTGAACCAGAGATTCTGGGTTCTTAATCTCCAGCAGAGTCGCCAGAGCTATCACACCTCCTTTTTCACTACCCCCTAATTAATGAAAGGGTAATAAGGGAGTTTTTTTAATTAAAGTGACATTATTCGATTTTGGGGTTTATTATTATTTCAGAGTCGCCACCCGGATTTTTTACGATGTTCCGGGACACCATTTTGTTTTAAAATCCCAAACCGAGGAAATTTTGACTCTGTTTTAATTTGTCTTCGACCATAAATCCGAGTAAGGAATTCTGTTAACCCGGGAGAAGGTGTTGGGCATTCCCGGGTTCCGTGGTTTTAGCACGGTCGCTCAACTATTAATATTTGGCCTAAATTATCTGATTATTTATATATTTTAGCCTATTGTGCATTTTTAGCAATCTTAACTTTTTAGCCGCTTTTTAATATTTATGGAATTATTTTAATACAAATCGTGATGACGTGCACTTGTTATTTTGGACACGTTGCAAACCGCGCCACATGAAATGTACCAGCGATTCACAACATGTTTATTTTAATTAATGTTTTGAGTTAGGGTCGGGGACATGCGTTGCCGCACCCGAGTGTAGATTACATAATCATGACTATGATCATGATGATTTAAGTGCTTATTTGAAGCAAAACTATTATTCATTTGTATTTAAAGAATTATTTAAGACGGGTTACGTATGCGTATACCCGCTTGAATGCGTCAAAAATCATGTCACGCGGATATATACACAATTAATAACACTTTATTATTATTAAGATTATTTTTGGCCAAAGTCGCGCTAACGCATACTTTGATTTATTTGGAAATCATAATTACGTCACGCGAACATGTACCTAATAATTGATAATTTTATTAAACAACAACAATATCATTTCTTTCTGTACGCTCAACTAATATCATTGTCATTACAAAAACAATAGTTTCTTCTTCCTTGTTATAATTTTTAAACAATAGAGCTTTCTTTGAGAAAAGAGAAAAATTCCCTATCATAATACTACATTTAGAGGCAGTGACATCCTATCCAAATGTACAAGTTGAAATGATTTACGTGCTTGGGTTGTTCTTGATCTTCTTATAGCTTGAGACACACTACTGACCAAATTCAGTTAACAGGTGATCTTGTGATTAATCTGTAGGTGGACTGAGTACTAGCTGTTAGAGTTAAAAGACTTAGTTAAGAGCGAAAGGCTGCAGAACGACTTGGATGGCCATATTGTTTATGTTCTGTAAATCCTAAACTCAAATGCTAGGAGGATTAAGGGAAACAGTCGCATGAAATTTCAAGATTCTTTATATATATAAAAAAAATGAAATTTTAGGAAACTTTAAGGAATTCTTCATGCTGTAACTATTCAAGCTTTAAGCACATAAAATAGTTATACAAAGGGAAATATTTTGGCATTAGAATAAACCAACTTTCGGCCTCTAGAAATATGACTTGAATAAATTAACTTTGGTCCATTAGACAATTTTTTATGTGACAGTGGTAATCTAAAAACAAGTAGCGAAGCTTGAACTAGTTAATGATTAAGCCATATTATCATAATAGAGTAATCCCAAAACAAACGAACAGACAAATCAGAAACCAAAAATAATTAGCGAATGCATCTGTGATTTCATTATAAGAAGAAATTCGAAAGTACAGATTTAGATGGATACCTGATTTGCAGGAATTAGCTTGGAAAAATCAAAGAGAAGCTAAGTGATGAAAGCTGGAGCTCAGCCGAACAAACAACCCCCAGATTGAACAACATACAGTAAAATCAAACGTCGATTTGAGTTTAAATCGACCTTACCGACTCGAAACAATCTACTGCTCCATTAAACTGTGAAATTCCCCAGAAAAATGTAAAGAAATGAAATGAGATTGAACTCAGCTTTGTGACCTTGAATTTCAGATCTGAACTCTGTAATTTTTAGCTGTTACTAAAGGCTTAGGCGTGTGTAGGTTTGAGAGAGTGAAGTGTGTCCGTCGTTGTCAGAAGGAGAGAGAGGAATCACTGCTCGTTTTCCGGCGAGTCGCCGATGATAAAGGCGAGGCAAAAGACAAGAGAGAAGGCTGTTGAGGTAACTGAAGGTGTGTGCTCCTCTGTCCGGCGGAGATTGTAGGAGTTAGACGAAGCGAAGAGAGAGAGAGCAGCAACACCGACGACTGCTACTAGCCGGATTCCGGCGGGGGTGGTGAGCGGCTGTGAAGGGTCTGTTAGGTCATGTTTGTTGTGCTGATAGTGTAAGGAAGAAGATGAGTTGGGGGGGGGG
>ML432770.1:4877-18906 GCA_005239525.1 Nicotiana knightiana
AAAGAATATCCCTAATTATCGGGATTGATTTTTTTCATTGTTATTCTTGCCATTCGCTTCTCTTGCTTTTTCTTTTTATTTCATTATACCATCATCTTTGTGACTGTTAAACATCCGTATTTTCTTAACATCACATTGGCTCCTCTATTTCTTGACTTTAACTATATATTTTTCCCACTTCAGGCCACACTACAATGTTGTCATGAAGGGAATTGAGGTTAATGGCAAAGCTCTTGACATCCCTACAACTATCTTTGATGCGGGATCCAATAGAGGAACAATAATTGACAGTGGTACAACCTTAGCATATCTTCCTAACAAGGTCTATAATGCTCTTATGTCCAAGGTAGGTTTAGACATTTCAAACCTGCATGTATACATTGGATATATGTCTTTTCCTCCTGCCTGATTCTTCACTTTGCCTTTTGCTATAGTTGATGGTTAAGCAACCAGGTCTGCCGACTCATCTTCTTGAAGGGAGCTTCCACTGCTTTTACTACAGTGGAAAGTAAGGTTCTTTTTGCCCTCTCCACATGAATAACGTAATTCTTTCTGTTAAGATTTAGTTTGTGAGATCTTTTCATTTCTTCTGAGTATGTACACTATATCATAGTAGGGCAGGTAAGATTAAGTATTTTTATGTCCTACATTTCAGCATCTGCTGTGACCTTTGGAATATGTGTATGACTACGAAGCGAGATGAAAATGGAACAGTTCATTAGCTGATGTCAGTAGTGTTTGTTATGCTTTGTTATACGGCTAAATGCAAGATAAAATCGTCTTTACATATATTTCAGAGGGGTGGGGTTGGGGGTGGAGGGTAAAGTACGCTAGTGAAAGCTGATTTTTCCTATAATTCAGAATGGCAAACACTAGTTGAGTGGGTTTGGAGGTGCATATTACTTCTTTAAGGATCTCTGGTACCTAACGGCTCTATACTGCGTATGCATATAACAGTGTGCTTTTAAGTATGATGACTCATTAAGCATGTTTCATCCTTCTCCGGCTTTGAATCTTAATTCTGTGTAAAGTGAGTAGACCGACACACTTTATGCCCAAAAAAAAAAGTTGAGTAGACCGACACAGAAGTCTTTCTGCAGGTTATTCGAATAGATGTAGTGCATCTCATTTGACCCTATTTTAAAATTCTGACTTCTTGTGATTAACCACTTCTCTGTTAGCTTTCTCATATTCCAAGCTCCATTTATGATGGATGCATGGATGTAGTTGTGGTTAGATCATTAATAATGCTCCATAACCCAGTCTTCGTTTCAGAATGACATAATCTGGATTTCCAGAGATAAGTCGATGTAATTCAGATAATTGCTGTTAGTAACTTGCTCTTTTAACTTCTCTTTTCCTCTGGTGGTGCAGGGTTGATGATGGTTTCCCAGTTGTAACCTTTCAGTTTGCTGATTCTCTGTCTTTGACAGTTTATCCGCATGATTATCTTTTCCAAGTTAGTGTAAGTAATCTAGCTTTGCTGAATTTCTCCAACTCTTTCTTTACTTAATCAGATTAGATTTGCTAGCTGGCCCAAAAAAGCTTCGTTCGCCCTGTTAGTATTTGAATATTGGATCCTTTGATCGTTTATGACAGTTAGTTTCTCAAGCCCAGTGTTTTTAAAAGACATCCCTTTGTCCCTTAAAACGATGATGCAAGGTGAAGCGAGTGGTTATCGATTCATGGATGAAGTCATGCGCTTCAAACAATGACATGCAAAGTGATCCAAATGAGAAGTGGTCGTGCCTTTGAATCTTAACTTTAAGGAATTGGATTAACATCGGCAATCATTGTATATTGGATGTTGAACTTAGTCAGTCTAATTGCAATTTGGTTATTGTATTATTCAATTGATGTGTGTGGTATTTTTATTTTTCTATAAACTGTGCGCATCACTTCAAAGAAGCCTGAGCATCACTTTTTGATTTTCAAGCCTCATGGACCATGTCACTTCTTTGCGCTTTTCTCTTTTTAAACCACTGCTCAAGCCATTATCTGGATGGAATTCACTAATCAGTATAGGCCTAGGCCTGTTGATTTGTCATCACGAATTTCCAGTCAGCACAGTGATAAGCGACTGGCCTTATATGTTTTCATATCTTAGAGCCTAGCATTCGTGGGAAGTTGTTTCACTGTCTTTTCTATTTGGTCTCACTTGCATAGGTGATTATTTGTACAATGTTGTCGGTGTTGTAAATGTCGGTCTGAGTTTGTCTAACTTCTGTAAACTTCTTACCATTAGATACATTCATTTGTTATTTATGTGTACTCCAACGCAAACGGTAGGGTACTAAAATAAGGGTCCTGCAGATACAATTGATTGTATATGCATGGAAGGGAAAGCAACTGGATACACTTTGTAGTTTGGATAACATGACTTACAAACACCTTTCGTTTTGAATATTTTCACTATGCTTAATTTTGCAGGACAACGAATGGTGTATCGGTTGGCAGGACAGTGGAATGCAGACAAAGGATGGAAAGGAAATAACTCTGTTAGGAGGTATTATTTAACCACTTAATAGCGCATAAAAGTAAATCAGTTTGATGGTGAACTGCATTTGAATTTTAACTAATTTCACGAAACTAATCTTGCTCATAAAGAGTTTATAGTTTGTTCAATGATAATTTTGCAAGTGTGATTATAAGACAGTTGAACAATATGGGATAAATAGCAATTGTTAGTCAAGCTAGCTGCCACTCGGAGACACTATAGATAACGTAAATAAATTGTGTGCCAAACACGTTTAACTTCATGTCACAATTAATGAAAACGATAGAATATTTGAAATTGTGGTCAACCTGTTATGGTAGAATTTGAAAACAAGTCATAGAGAAGTTGGTAGAAGAGCATGATCTGGTCCTCATGCAAGTAAGTACTCATAGATCATACACAGCTGTCCGGGAGAATGCATGTAAAGAAGCCGGCATATAAATAAAGAATATTTACTATATCTCGTTAGTTGTTGATTTCAATTCTCTGTTGATGCGGTGTCCAATGTCTTTCCGAGGGTAGACAAGTTAGCCTCCAACTTCTTTTCTGTGTTTCTGAAGGTTCTATCTACACCTGTATTGTCCTCCACATACCCACATGAAGGGAAAAGGAAAAAAAAACAAAGAAGTGTTTGAGATGTAAAGTCTGACATAGAAGAGTTTTGCAGATTCCTTATCAATTCGTTCTTAAACTAGGGAAATTTCCTTTAATTGATGAAACCCTTTAAGGGTAATATTAGATAATCGTTGTAGACCTAAAAACTGGATCAAATAATAAGTTGACATGCTGATGGCTCATTAATTAATATTCTTGCAAACAAAATTACTCCCTACATCCAGTTTTTCAGTACACATTTCCATTTTATGACATCCTTAAGTTATTTGTCATAACTTTATAACAATTTCGATCAATGAATGGACTACATCTCAATACCGTACAAGTTTGAACAGTAACAGAAATCCTCTATGTACTCGACTCCATTCATTGTGTTTTCAGAGGAAGATGCTCCGGGATAAGGATAAGTCTTTAATGAAAAGTAGGACCAATTTCATTACGAGCATGACCTAGCACATGCATTACTAATAGCCTGTTTGACCAAGTTTCTTCAAATCTAGAAGCACTTTTCTCCCAAAAAAAAAGTACTTTTTTTTGCAAGTTGAACTGTTTGACCAAGCTTTTAGAAGAAAAAAAAGTGCTTTTGAGTAGACGCAGAAGCAGTTTTGGAGAAGCAGAAAAAAGTAGCTTATCTCCAAAATCACTTTTTTTGAAAAGCACTTTTGAGAAAAATACACTTAGAAGCAGTTTTTAAAAGTTTGGTCAAACACTAATTGCAGCTCAGAAGTACTTTTCAAATTAATTAGCGAAACACAAACTGATTTTCACCAAAAGTACTTTTGAGAAAAAGTAGTTCTCAAAATAAGCTGATATTTGCAGCTTGGCCAAACAGGCTATAAGATGACTCAAGTTGACTTTTTTGCGATAGCCATCAACCTATCACAAGCACCCTCCATTATCCGAACTTGAGAACCATTTTTACTAGATGTATGAAAAAACTCAAGTGATCTTTATAATTCAAGACTTTTCAACCATTACTTAAGTATTTTTTTCATCTTTTACCAATACTGTACATGTCAAATTTGTATTATGAAACTCTTTGTCCTTTCATGCTACTTAATATCCAGGGAATATTATTTATTTAAAATATCAATGATAAAAGAATGTACACCTTGCCAGAATTGAGCCTAAGCCGATACAATCACTGATAGATTTAGAGAATCTAGTTTCTAATATGGCTTAAACAACAAGTTATTTAGTATTCGAATGAAATGACTTGTATAGAGCCAAATGGATGCGAAGGGTTCATATAGTTGACTCACTAGTTCATGATTGAGATAGTTCATGATTGAGATATAGTTGATTGATTGATTTGTTGATATTTTGATGCAGATCTTGTGCTATCCAACAAGCTTGTTCTGTATGATCTTGAAAACCAGAGTATTGGCTGGACTGAATATAACTGTGAGTATAACATTACCATTTAATTCAAGGATCTAATACTTGATTAACTTATTGCTGCGTCATTGTGTAGAATTTGTTTTCCGAAATAGTACCAATTGTTTCCTTCTTCAGACTTGGATTATTCAGATCTGTTTTTCAGCACAATGTCAATAGTTTTATTGGAAGAGTTTCCCTCAGGATTTTTTTAGAAGTATTTGTTCGTTTATCTCAGGCTCTTCGAGCATCAAAGTCAGAGATGAAACTTCTGGAAAAGATTATACCGTGGGCGCTCACAATATTTCATCAGCTTCGACTTCCAATTCAGGAATGGTTTTAAAGTTTTTCGTATTAATTGTCTCCATTCTATGCAATTTGTTGAAGTGAGATATACCAGCAACAACTGTACAGGGAGTCATCGTTGTGCCATAACATTCAGCGATTTGATGATTCATTGGAATTACAAGTCCTCTTCTTATACCTTCAACATGATTCTTTGCCATTACACGAATACGGACAATACTTGTTTGATGAAACTGACATTCTGCAGTTCCACTTCTGCTCTAACACATAGGCACCATTCTCATAGATGATGTTCTAAATAGTTTTTTTCCTCAATTCTGTTTCATTTTGTTTTATTTCACTGCCTTTTCTCTTGGGACATGTGATGGAAAATACAAACAGTGAATAGATGCAAGCAAATGCTTGGATAGGATAGTCCCTTTTTTCTTTCTTTTGATGTTATTCATTAGTTTGTTTCAATGTTAAGGTAAAGTGATTCCAGCTTTTGTGAGAATGTCATGTTGGTGTTTGCTTCCTTTTGAGTTTTGGTGTATTTCCTAATTAACGAGTGTCAGATAAGAATTGTTGTACTTGTAGCTTTTCTGACAATGTTCATGTTAATGTTATTTATATAATGGTTTTTGTTGCCTTCAAATGATAGAGTTTCACTTCATTTATAGCATATAATATTTTGCTGCCTCGAGAGATGAATTATTCAATATATGTTCAGATCAAGGATATAATTGTGCAAGGGAACTCTTGTGGAAAGTATACTTCAGCCACCTCCTATTGACAGTTACTTCTTTTGCTTTACAATGATTTTTATCAGACTTGCACCAAGAATTTTAAACAACTTTTCATATCGTTAATGAAAAGATTTTATAGTCACACAAATATTATGGTCACGTTCAAATTTCAAAGGTTTATATCCATACAAATGTTACGGCATGTGTAATATCATCGTTTTCAAATTTTTTTGTTTCTTTCTTAAACGTTGTGCGTGTTCGGGCTTTTGTCACATAAAAATGGAATGGAGGGAGTAATGAAAAATATGAAAGCCACAACCGTTATCTTGGTAGTTTTATGGTACTATGATAATTGTCTTAGGGAAGTAGTAGAAGTCTAACCTGTTAAAACTTAGAAACAAAAGTGTAAAAAAATGGCGTGCATTTCTTTTCCTTATTATTAATCAGCATGCAATAAAGGGTTTTCCTTACTATTAATCAGCATAGCACAAAGTATCTCGCGTTCACGCAGGGTCCGGGAAAGATCGCACTCCAAAAGGGTGTAATGTAAGTAGCCTATCATGATGCAAGTATCAGTGGTTGATTCCATGGCTTGAATTCGTGACGTATAGATCACAGAGACAACTTTAGGCTCCCTTTCAATTAGGGTATAATATAAATTGCAATATATATACACTTTTGTTTCAGCTGCATAAGGAAGAAACAGGAGGTATGATAAGCACACAATAAAATATGTCCTCAAGTATGTATTTAGATACAAACATCAATTAATAATTACAATTATACAAGCTTATAGCAATTTGGGGAAAAAGTCTCATAAAGTTGTTTTCAAGAACTGGACGACAAAATATAAAACTGCTAGGAGCAATGCAATTTGGTAGAAATCCCTCTGGAAGCTGTCATCCCTTTGAAAGAACTGCATCATGCAAGTACACAATTTTCATCAGATCACACTAAAATAATTTCTTGAATAGAATTCAAGATTTGAGACTTGAATTTTGAACAAGAAATACCTTTGCTGGATCACCATAAGGGTCAGGATAGACATCCATGTTTTTATTCTCTGAAGTAGACTTAGAATTCAAGTCCTTCACAAAATCAGCAACATCTTTCCCAGCTTCAACTGTGGCAAAGAGACGTCGCGATGCCCAGAAATAAGCTTGAGCGACGATGGATGATCCAGATAAATCCCAGAGCTCTTCATGCTCAACTACTTGCCCACTTATTTGGTTCAAAGTGAATTTTGAGTTCACTTTGATGATCAGATCCCCTCCTATGACAGCAAGTATGGACTTTGGCTTTCCTTTAATTGTCCACTTAATGTTCAACACGCTCGTTGATAACATCACCATTTCTTGCACACTCTGCATAGCAATATGATTGAAAATGAAAAACTGTCTGGTATATGTCATCGACGACTAAAGGAGTGAGTAATCTCTTGCAAGGAAGGGGGTGCAACACAGAGGTAGATCTAGGTGCATTGTGCAGGTTCAAGTGATTTCATTCTGCGAGAACTATGTATATATATGCACGAAAAAAGTTTTAAATGTATATCTATAATAATATTCTGACTCGAGATTCTGAATTTGCTCCTACTACAACCACCTAGATTCAGCTATTAAGCCAAGTATCTTGCATATGTCCTCTTTTAAAGGCTATAGAATAGGTAATATCATGATACTGGGAGGAGGTGCAACGGAAGACACTTCTGCACTCGATGTTTACACTAGACCAAATAATTTAATCTCAAGAGTGACAAGTTAAAGTGAGAGTACACTTAAGTGATAAAAGTATATGGAAAAAAATGTCTTGCATTCATTCGTAAGATGGATACAACTAGACTTTATCCTGTGCGACGACAAAGGCTCATCTCGTCTCATCTATTAGCGCAAGTATTTTGCCTGTCCTCTTTTACATTAAAAGCTTGAAAGTCCAAAAGTTGTTGAAGTATTAGAAAACCTATAACCTTATAGAAGTCAAAAAGCTCCTTAAATATGTTACCGTTCTAGCATTCTGCAGTGCATCAGTTATCCATAGTGGTCTCTTGTACTTCTCTCGCCCCGTGAAACTTCTGACTGGATCCTGCATTTGATTGTTTGGAAATAGATTGAGATACTGAAGGATGAATATAATCCAGTATATCAGTCCATATATATATATATATCTAAGTACTTCCAAATATTGGTGAAGTAAAAGCAAATCCCCAAATAGGGCATGTGTTCTTTTATACTCTTATCACTCGAGATTAATACTACGGAAGCAACTTGCACTTTGTACATGAAGTTTAATCTCAACGTATACTGTAAAAAGAAGATACGCCAGCACTGAACTCGTAACACAACTTAAGTTGCAGACATGAATCATAATTCTATAATAAGTGAAATTCGACACAAGTCATTATTTGCAGAAGTTGTTTGATTGATTTGGCAATGTCTTATCAAATTAGTTTGAGAACAACTAAAAATGGTGGCAAGGGATTTCAGGAAATACAAAAAATGCTACACTTAGAATTCAGACCCGCAACTTTTGAGCTACCTTTGTTGTTACACTAGAAACTTTCCTTATATTAAGGAGATTCAACATTGTATATCTGTATAATTTTTCGGCGAAGAAGACTCAATTGAACCCTTGCCGGACCATTAGCTACGCCCCTAAATCTTTTAACACAAATAAGCTAAAACCATCCAATTATCAAAAGAAGTAACCAAAACCAAATTCAACATTCGAATACAAGATATTAGAAAATGTACTAATAGAGCAAGTGAAATAGTAGATGAACAAGCGATGGCCAACCTTGTATTTGACAGAAACAGCAAAGGTACCAAGGGCACGATTCCCTTCACGAAGCTCAAGAATATCTCGAACAAGTTGCCTAGCTGTAGCTTCAACAGAAGGGCTGCTAATACATTCAAATTCATCGCAAAGTTCCCCAAAATCCATTCCATCTACAAGCTTATCGCCATCCGATTTTTCCAAAGTGGCATCAGTAGATAACTCTGTCCTATTGGAGTCATTAACAACTGCCATACATTCAAACAAACAAATCATTAGATATTAATACACATTCACTTCGTTTTTTGTATGACAATCAGCTATCAATCTCGTCCCACTGGTCCGACTAATTCAGACTCGTGCCGTGTAGCATCCATTTTAGAGGGAAGCATTTTAAGAGACAAGCACTCTGTACTAGGGATTTCTCTATTCCCAGAACTCGAATTTCAGACCCTTAGTTAAGGATGGAGGGATTTATTCATCCCCTACACTACTTGGTGGTTACATATTTTAGTGGCGGAACAAGATTTTCACTAATGAGATTCAAAATATAAAGAAAGTAAACACATGAACATATAGTATATTAACAGAGGCGGAACCAGGATTTAAAGTGTTATTGGGTTCTCAAGTAAGAATTGTACCTATTTGGTTTGCACTAAAGCTATTGGGTTCGGCCGAACTCGTTATCGAAATTCTAGCTCCGCCCTGAGTATATATTCATTAAAAGATATGACCTATCTATAAAATGTAATTTTTCCGACAAAGCCCTTGCACAAAGGTGACATATTCAGTTCATATTAATAATATAAATACAATAAAAAAAGAAAGAGGGGCATGCACCTCGCAAGGAGAATCTATGAATGGAATTAAACTTTGAGGAGATGCCATTAATGTTGTGGAAGGAGAAAAACTTATTGTGATTGGTGGGAAGAGAAATGGTAGAAGAAGAAGAGGAAGAAGAAGGAAGAAGAACAGTAGAAAGGCTCATTTCGTTTGTATCCCCATGATTACTAGCTAGCCGATGGGGATGAGATGGAACCTCTCTTGCTTTGATTCTCTATATTTGGATAAGGTAACGATTTTGTCTATGTGGTTCTTGATTTTTAGTCCTCCCATCTTTTTTGAGCCACATTAGCTGTAATAGTTCATGAGTATTTTGGTAGGGACGGCTTATTATCTGGGCAGATTCTTGGTTATTATAATTTGCAGTATTTTCTACAACTTTGTGTGAGGGAGTAGTTACTAATTTTCTGAAAGATTACTTGTACTTTATTAACTCTGACTTTCTTGTTACTGTTGATTTTTATATATTTGCACTTTAGTTCTATCTTAGTGATGTTTTATATTTCAAATACCAGAATGAGTGATTTGTGTGGTGTCTAATTTCGCATGCACTGGATTATACAAGGACCCGGTTTTTCTATGCATTCCTTAAACTACAGTTATGGAATAAGTAATGCAAAAAGTAAAGAACACAAGTATTTTTACGTGAAACACACTTGGCTCAAAAGGTGAAAAAATCACGACCTACTTCCCGTTAGGATTTTCCCAAAACTTCACTACAACCCTAAGCCAAAACAACAATGTTTATAACCTCTTGTAAACCTAAGGATTATCGATAACCCTTGTAGAAACCAACAACAAGCTATTGCGACTACTTCAAGTTAACTCTAATTTGAAGTAAGATCCTTATTTCTTCTTATGCTTTGTGGTAGGATCTTATCAATCAAAATTCACTACCTTTTGCTCTAACTGTTTGTTGATATTTCTTAGATGGCTAATAACCTTAGATTGATATATGATGATTAAATCCATGATTGCATTTGCAGTAGTCCCCACTGGCCAAGAGTAATTTTAAAATCTGGTTATCTTACATATTTATGCAACTTTTCGATGACGCCAAAAAAGGAAAAAAAGGTTGTGCTTACACTTTGGACAGTGATGTTTATAATCTAATGAACCTGGTCCTTGATGATAAGTGACTTTAAAAAGGTAAAATATTCTAACATTGTGTTGATGTTGAGTTGAGTTGAAATAGGGCCTAAGCTTATGAAAAATACAGAGTTTGTCATCATCAAAAAAGGAGAAATTGTTGGCCCAAGTGAAGTTTTGTTTTGAAGATTGACAAAGGAAGCTCAGGCATAAACCAGGTCCATCCCCTGTGTATACAGACACGGGCATATTTGAGCATAAGGGATGCACATGAAGGAGATAAGCTTAACTTGATATATTTGATATCTCCTGATCGAAAAGGTTATATAATTTATAAGGAGAAGGGCTCCTTACTCAAGGATAAGGGAGTAGTTAGAAGATGAGGACAACTAGAACTCTTCCACCAAGGAAGAGTAGCATTAGAACTCTATTGTTTCTTAATCTACTAACTATATATATTGCAGGATGTTCTCATTTTACAGGTACGTACAAAAGAAGAAGTTAAACGTGAGTTGCGAGCAAAATAGCAAGGCAATTTGCAAGCAATTCCTGTGTGATTCAAGTGTGCGAACCTGAAGCTACATGAACCAGATAGAAGAACCAGTTCCAAGTGTCTCTCTTTTATTATAGTTCAATTGTAGTAGGTGGTTGTCAAATTATACCTTTCAGCTTTACCTAGAGGTAATTGTATTTGGTACTCTGAGTATTCAAGTTAGAGTTAACTTGAAGTTGTCGCAACAGTAAGAGGTTGGTTGCCATAACGGGATTAAAGTTAATCCTTAGGTTTACAAAGAGTTTTGTAAATACTTTTTTGGCTCAGTGATATATTGAAGTGTTTGGGAAAATTCTACTGAGTAGTAGGTCGTGGTTTTTTCACCTTTAGAGCCAGGTGTTTTCCACGTAAAAATACTTGTGTTCTTTACTTTCCGCATTTACTATTTCAGCAACAGTAGGTTAAGGAACACTTTGAAGAACCACGTCCTTCTATAATCAATGCACGCGAAAAATTGGACACCTCACAAATCACCCTCATGTGTGGTATTGAAGTATAAAACTTCAAATACGTCTCAGTCTAATGCAGGCATGATATTTGTGTGCGAGAACATGATTTGCCCTCTTCATTTTTGGAACATTTGCACTTGGTTTTGAGGGATGAGATTTGTTATTCAAACCAGGTAAATATTTTCGCAAATCCCAAAATATTTGTGTGCGAAAACATTTGCCCTCGACCATTTATCAAATACTTTTGTAAATCCCAAATGGACATGGAAAGCTGGTTGTATCCAGCTTGAGCGGCATGGGGTTACACGAACCTATACTCTTTTTCCTAAACTATATATAATAATATTATATTTATTACTTAAATATATGTGTGTGCATTTATGCTCAAAGACTCTTATGATGTAAGTATTATTGCATGCACCTTTATAAGTGATATTGTCGGTTCAAATCTCACAGTTGTTCCCAAACGCACACGCAAGTATACGTAGTTGACAAGAAAAATAGGATTGTAAGTCCAGATATCGTACCCACATGAACTTGTGATTAACTATAAACTAAATTAAACCCAAATAATTAATCTATTCAAACGAATCCTAACGTATGAATATTTAACTCAAACTAATCTAGAGTAACAAACTAAGAGATTAAAGGAAATGATTTGGAAATCTTAGAGACGAATTTAATGAGAGACGATATTCTAGAGCTATGGGTTAGCTACCAACCCTGTAGAGTTTTTTACTTAAATCACCTAATTTATTTATCTGATTTATTAGTTGGCAGGATTAATATTGCTCGTAGCCTTCTCCCAAAGTACTATTCGCCTATTCAAGCTAATCTAACGCCTATATTCCTATGGAATTAGAATTAACAAGAACTCATTAGTAATTCTTGTATAATAATCAAGCAAGGCGATTAGGTATATTCCTATCCTAACCGCAAATCTCTCCCCCTCCCTCCCCCTTCAGAGTTAAGATCTTGCTCTACTCAATCTTATATGCAATTTAGAATTGCCTCTCCCGAGTTCAATCCTAGATAGTATTCAATTGATGATCAAGCAATCAAATAATTTAGCGCAAGATTGAATAAATAAACCAATATGATAAAATAATAAGAACAATTCAAACTTCAAACTATAATGTTCATGTAGCACCCAAAACTCTAGAATTAATAAACTATGAGATTAAAAGAAGAGAAGAGAAGAAAAACTAGTTAGAAACCTCCTCCAAACGTGGTGTGTGTTCCCCCACGTAAATTTTCCTTCAAAGTCTATTAGATAACCTCTAAATTAGGTTTAGAAATCCTTTTATACGAGTTGGAGGGGTCTTGGGCCGAAATAACCTTGTCCCGAACGAAGAAGGAAAAATTCCGTGCCCAGCGTCCAGGCCAGCGCCTGGCGTTGAAAGCAGTGAGCTTTTCGTATTTCCAACTTAAAATTTGTACATCAACTCCTTGGTTTTCCTTTGTTAACACTTCCTTCCCCTTTGTCTTCCACTTGGGGGAGAAAACCCAAAGGTCGTCTTCTTTTTTTTTATTCTTTTAATTTTCTTTCTTTTTCTTCCGCTTTTTATTAATTTTGCTCTATATTTCTTTATCTTCGCGCCGCTTTATTTCTACACAGTTAAAATATAGTATTAAACACAAAGTAATATAATTAATACTCAAAAGACGATTAAAAATACTAGAACATGAGGCAACAATGGGAAAATATATGTATTTTTGGCCGAACATTACCCACTCCGAATGGTCTTATTTTCAGCATGGAATATAAATATATGTAAAAATTACTAAAACTTCAAAAAGAATATGAACCTATAATTTCAAAACTATAATGGGTTCATGGTAAGAGACAAAAGTTAAACCTGTCAAATATAAACTCTAGATGCACTTCTTTACAACAATACACCCATCCTCTTGAAATCCTAGATCCGTTTTCGCAAGAAATCATGAAACTTCTGCATAAAGTATATTTATTGAAGTAAAATCATGGATTCAAAGGCTGTATATCTTGGGAAACGGCATCTCTCTCTGATGCATTTTCATTTTTGGAAAAGATAATTTCTCAGCTCCTGTTGCTCCATACACGTAAAGTTATCCATTCAGACTTCCTTTAGCTTATTCTTCCAACATTTTAAAGGTAGAGACGCACAACATGTTTTCTCATCATCTGATACATCTTCATATATAAACTTCAGGTTACTCTTCAAGCCTAGACTACGTCGAACAAAACATAGGGTGTCCAATTGAGGACAAATCCAAGCAAACTATCAAGAACGTCCAAAACTGAGTAATTCTCCGCGGCACTTCTAAATTCTATACGCAAACAATCAGTATCATAGAGCGGAGGAACCAAGTCTTTTCTCATGTTCTTTGGTATAACTATCGTCTTTTCACTGTCGCACCCTAACACAATACTCTTTGATTGCTTGAAGCATCTAAGAAATCTCCTTGAAAACATGTCATGTAACACTTCATCTGTGACACGCACAAGATGGAGGTACAATTTTTCAATGATTTGCATGCAGTTATTCCAATTACTTTCGACATCCAATCAATGTGAAGATTTTCAAGATTGGATGCTACAATATCAACCATCTGTAAAAATCAACTCTTTGATGTTAAGCGATACAAGTGTATTAGTCCAGCCATGGATATAACAACTCCAACGAGAAGACGGTAATGTTAACCAGAACTTTTGGATAGAAATCTTCTGATTCTGCCGATTTGCTAGAATTTGATCCACAATGATAAGGAAACAAAAGTAAATAAGGAATATTCTAGATTTGTATATTTCCTATGTTATTTA
>ML432774.1:0-14502 GCA_005239525.1 Nicotiana knightiana
ACATATGACGTGTATTTTATCATTAAATCTCATAAAATGCGAGGTATATAATGCTTAAAATCACGAATTCTAGCCACACATCAAATGGAACGAAAATTTCAAACTTCAAGATCAATGAACTTGCACGATAGGAATGAATGAAGTTAAATTGTCCTAATAGTTCCGTAGCCTCTCGAAGATAAGTACAGACGTCTCCGTACCGATCCGCAAGACTCTACCAAACTCGCTTATGACTCGTAGCACCTATGAACCTAGAGCTATGATACCAACTTATCACGACCCAAATCTCCTTACGTTGGGTGTCATGATCGCACCTAGTCTTAGGGACTAGATAAGCCTAATATTTACTAAATAACAACAATAATAAAGGAAAATCCAACAGTCTCGATATAGAATCTTGACAAAATTTACAATTTCCCAAAACATGTAATACAAGTCATAAGCTCTACGAATTATCTCTACAACTCCTAAACACAACTGTTTCGAAATAGTAAGAACAATTGAATAAAAATAGGAAGGTGACTCCGAAGACTGCGAACGCTGCAACAGGGTACGTTGAGTTTCCTCGGCAATGGTCCGCGCAGCTACTAACAACAATTTACCTGGATCTGCACACAAAAATGTGCAGAAGTGTAGTATGAGCACACCACAACGGTGCCTAGTAAGTATCAAGACTAACCTCGGTGAAGTAGTGACGAGGACTAGTGAAGACACCACCGGTCTAATAAATTAAATAGGCATCAATATAGAAATGACCGAACATAATATCTATCTACATATTTTTATGATAAATTTAACAACATGAAAATATAAGGAGGAAGGAATTTACAGAAAATAAATCAACGGAACAACATAATAGTACACAGAAGAATGGATACAAACACAAGCCAAGACCAAAATCACCACAAATTAAAAACACTGGTAACTCAGCACTACGTCAGTTTGTTCACATCAGGCCTTAGCCAATAAATCCAATAAATTGATGGAAACTTTTAAACCGCAGTTTATGTTGAAGCTTTAAAGATATAATCATTTCAGTGTAGAACAATTTTTCCTTGAAACATACTTTCTCCGAATATACATACATATATATATATTTTAGAAAGAGAAATCCTTAAACATAGTTCTTTCAAAATTCATGATTTTCAAATATACAACCCCAATAAATGTATTTCAATATCATTTTCTGCAAGACAAATTCTTTTCAAATATACCTTTGAAATAAAAATCTTTCGATCATAATATCCTCAAGATAAATCTACCGGAACTCAGTCCGTAACTCAGAATTTGTCATGTAGTACAAGGGGAAAGCTCCCGGAATCTCGTTCGTAGTCCCAATTTAAATATACAATGAAGTACAGGGGGAAATCTCCCGGAATCTCGTCCGTAGTCCCAATTTAAATATGCAATGCCGTACAGAGTAAAAGCTCCCGGAATTTCATCCGTAGTCCCAATTTAAATATGCAATGCAGTGCAACTGAAGAAAACAACCAGATGCAACATAAACGACACACATTCCCACAACAGGCGCAAAAGAAACAACGACATAATGCAAGGTGCAACGAGCAAATTAATACAAGGACTTGAATCACAAGAATGGTAAAAACTCACTCATAAGAAGTAGTCACTGAAGGGAATACCAAGCACAAGTGAAATGATATAACGAGGGGAAAACAAACAAATATAACAACGATTCACAATATTCCAGTCATCAACAAGAAAAACAATCATCCCGGCAAGGGAAACAACTATAACCAATCTCGCCTAAACAATCAACTTTACAGAATAAAACTCAGCTTGAACAATGCTCAGTAATAGGCAACACCAATGAAATACCATCAACATGGATGATTATCAACTAAACCTAAGTAGCACTGCAGGGAAAATCATATAAATCACAATGTACGGCTCACAGGCATGCTTGACACCAACGTATAGATATTACAATCACTACTAAACAATTATTGGGCGAGATTATGCTAATTCTAGTCAAATAGGCAATTTATGAAGGAAGATATAGCACGACGGTAGAAAAGGTACAATCTTCAGTTAATTCAATTAAGATAAAATAAGCAACAACGAAAAACTAAGCAAGTAATTGCTAATTTAAGCAGAAGGAGATGAACTAGCAATCAAAACTCAGATATAACAAATACAACTTCATACAAAGGGACTATAAGGACCTAAGAATCCAAAAGGCCAACCTATTTGCAAATAAGACCGAGTACGCACTCGTCACCTCGTATACACGGCTACAATCAACATAGAAGACTCAATCCTAAGGGGTAGTTCCCCCACACAAGGTTAGGCAAGATTCTTATCTCGAAGACGACAACCCAGTACTCTAAAATGGACTTCTCGGGCGAAAAGACCACCGGACGGCTCAAAATCAACTAAAACCACTTCAAAATACGCATAAAACGTATAAGGAACTATTTCGAATAATAAAGTTTCGATCTTTACAAAAATATAAAAATCGACCAAAATGTTGACCCCCGAGCCTGCACCTCGGATCCCATCAAATTTTTCAAAATCCGAATACCCATATCGATACGAGTTCAACCATACAAAGTTTATCGAATTCCGATATCATTTGGTCCCTCAAATCACGTTTTTTCATTTTTTGAAGTTTTCCTTCAAAACCAACATTTTCTGAACTCAAAACACAAATTAAATGATGAAAATAAGGATAAAATCATGAAATATTTTTAATTCTAGTTGAAGAACACTTACCCAATCGAATTGTGTGAAAAACTCCTCAAATATCGTCAAGAACCGAGCTCTAGAAGTCAAAATGTGATAAAATGGTTAAGCCTTCGATTTTGAAGACATAAAATGTCTGCCTAGGTATTTTGTTCAATGCGATCGGGGACGAGAAGATGCGATCACATAGAAGGAAAAAGGCCACTGGTCAATTTGTGCTATGCGATCGCGGGAAACTACATGCGACCGCATAGAGGAAAAATGTTACCTGCAAAAAAAAGGTTCAATGCGATCGCGAACGAACTTATGGGATCACATATAAGAAATTATCTACTGCCAAACATTGCACTATGCGATCGGGAAGCATAGGATGCAATCGCAATGAAGGAAAAATGGGGAAAGGGGGGGGGTCAAGAGAAACACTATGCGATTGTGACTACTGCTATGCGATCGCATAGAAGGAAACCAGAAGACAGGTTCAACAGTGCAAAAATGAGGGAAAGTTGACCCGAAGCCCATCCGAAACACAGCCGAGACCCCTGGGACCCCGTCCAAACACACAGTCAAGTCATATAACCTAACACGGACTCGCTCGAGGTTTCAAATCACATAAAACAATACCAAAACGATGAATCAAACAAAAATCAAACTTATGAATTTTCAAATCTTCAATTATCAAAGCTCGTGCCAAAACCTATCAATTCAACCCGGAATGACGCCAAAATTTGCAGACAAGTCACAAATAACACAACAGACCTAAATCCATTCCCAGAATTCCATCCAAGCCCAATATCAAAATTTCACCTATTGGCCGAAATCGCCGAAATTCTAACTTTCGCCGAATTACCACAAATTACTCTACGGACCTCCAAAAACAATTCCGGACGCGCGCCTAAGTCTAAAATAATCATACAAAGCTGTTGGAATCACCCAAAACTTATTCCGAGGCCGTTTACTCAAAAGTCAAACCTCCGGTCAACTTTCATCGCTTAAGCTTCAAAAATAGAAATTTTTTCTTCCAATTCGACTCTGGATTATCCGGTAACTGAATTCAACCACGCATGCAGGTCGATATACACAAAGTGAAGATGTTCAAGACCTTATTCCACCGACAGAGCGTAATTTCTCAAAACGAATGGTCGGGTC
This sequence comes from Nicotiana knightiana, assembly GCA_005239525.1. Classification (NCBI taxonomy): domain Eukaryota; kingdom Viridiplantae; phylum Streptophyta; class Magnoliopsida; order Solanales; family Solanaceae; genus Nicotiana; species Nicotiana knightiana. The sequence continues at coordinate 3,850 of ML432774.1, forward strand.
CTTACAGAAGGTCGTTCTTTTCGGATGGTTGAAAGCAATATGGTCATTCCATGGTCTTCGTGGGAATTATTGGTGATATTGGCCTTTCTGAAGATGTTCCAACAAGCAAATCTATAGCAACAAGTTACAACCCTCAAAATGTTTGAACCCCTTCTTGCAACGATCCAGAGCTCGATATATTTCTGCTACAATCATTGGAACAATAGTATATGTTTGTCCTTCGATCCCTTCCATTAACACTTTGGTTACCATGGCCAACCTGGTGTGAATCATGTCCCCTTGGCTTGGAAACACTATCATACCCAAAAAAAAGATGATGAATACGAAAACCCTACGATGAGTCCAATCCAGGGAGGTGATGGAGAATTCGTCATGAAAAATGCGATGAGAGTTGATGTGTCCATATCGTTCGTAGAGTAAGTCAAAGGGCATGTAGGACTTCTTCAAGCATGCCAAGTCATCATTCTTTCTCAGACCCATCATTTTCAGAAACCCCCTCGGAGTGCAATTTTCTGGAACCAACAAACCAGGACTATCCTAGGGTAATCCAACGAATCCTCCTATTTCCTCCAAGAGAGGAGTCATTTCTATATTGCCAAAATGGAATACATCCCTTTCTCTGTCCCAGAACTTGGTATCAGCCTCGATCAACATGTTATTTGGCTAGATGTCTAATAAGGAGGGTATGTTTCCGAGAACCCTTTTCACGTTATTTTTGTCGCTTGGTGAAAGGTTTTCCCACCAATCCAGCAATAACGGTGGTATATTTCGGACCATGCCGAACCTAGGGACTTCTTACCTCATCTTCTGCAAAATAAACAAGGTTAGACCCTTTCCCTGTCCGGATTCGACTACTTACACATTAACGATTAGCATATCGGCATTTTTTCTCCAAATAATGCACATATCGTGATTGTGCCCGTTGGGATTATGGAAATCCCGGTGGGCTTTGGAAAAGGTTTTCTTATAAGGTTATTATGCGGACAACATATTAAACTATGCTAGTTTTGATCATCATGCATGTACAATTATTATCAGAGTAAGGTTTCTATAGAAGTCTAGACTGGTATCCCCAAGCGGACAACATGAGAGGGAAAGGCACGGAACTGTCGACTGCACTGCTGATCGACTAGTATTACCGTAAATAAGCCTTTCCAAATTCAAAAAGGGTAATATAGGAAAATTGCAGACACTCATCAAGTGCCGCTATGGTATTAATAACGTACGAGTGGAATATGATGTTGAGCATGTATTTATGCGAAAGGAAAATTACACGTTGTCAAGTATTTGCACGATGAAAATGGTAAAATGCGGTATTGAATAATTGTAAAGGAAGGAAAGAAAGTAAACAAAGTGAGGCGTTAGTTTCCATAATGAAAGAGGAAATTTAGTAAGTGTAATGTTGCAGTCAAACTAAACGAAGGACGACAAATGAGTTCACATAAAGAAAAAAATGGGAAAGGGATGTAAAAATATTAGCAGTATAACAAAGACACACTTATTGAAAAAGACTAATTCACACAACAAGTTCGTTATGGTAAGAGCCTAAGGATATCCCCAGCAGAGTCGCCATGCTATCGTCCCCCCTTTTCTCGCGAAATCGGGTTTTGACATTTGACAACTCCTTTTGAGAGAAGGGAAAAGGAATTGGTTGTTGGAGAGTCGCCACCCAACAGATTAAGGTGCGTTAGGGAACCTATAGCAGATAACTCAAATTATACCAGTTTGCATCACCAGAGATCGGGTAAGGGCTCTAATTACCTTGAGGGGAATGTGTTAGGCACCCTTCGAGGTCCACAACGGTGGGTCCCGGCCGAACATAACTTATGTGAATTAGTCTAAGAAAGCGAACAAACTATTTAATAGGCATGGGGGGTCCTAAATTTTTTAGCCTACAAGATCACCCCGTGCAACATAAATAGTACTTCGCAACTCTCCTAAGGGAGGGGGGGGGGGGGGNATCTTTAAACTTTTATCTAAAGCAGTCTAATCAATTCTAACTCGTTTCCTATGCGTGCACTACCCGTCCCCTTACCTGAGGTCCTGGAGGAATTGGGACCTCTGTTTAGGATGGTTCTAGACTAGGCCTAAGTTGGTAAAAAATTGTAAAATACTAGGCGACAAGAAAAACAATTAGGACATTTCAAATAAGGACATATATGGGCTCAAATTAACCTCCACATATAAACAACAAAGGCATGCAACTAATTAACAGGTTTTATTAATCGTAGAATCCTATAGGCATATATCTATGTGATGTTGAACAAGCAAGCAGTCGTATGCAAAATTAGTTTCTTAATGCGAGTGTTAGGACCTACGTATATTTGCCTACTGATTTTAGCTCACTACAATAACTGGGCGTTTCATACGACAATGAATAACATCAAATCGCAAGAATAAGTCCAGAATTATTATTTAATCATGTAGGCATGATATCTAGGTGATTGACAGTGATAATCGTATTCAGAATTAGTTAATAGAATCCTATATGCATGATTTCTATGAGGGTGATGATTATAACCCTATAGGCATGATTTCTAGAATTGAACTGATTTTAATCCTATAGGCATGATTTCTACAAGTATGCTGATTAAAACCCTATAGGCATGATTTCTAGAATTCAGCAGACTTTTATCCTACATGCATGATTTCTAGAATTGAACTGATTCTTAATCCATAGGCATGACTTCTTGAATAAAGAACTATATGAGCAGGGATTTAGACACATTGAGCCAGAAAAATAATTAAACCAAGTATTGGTCCTATAGGCATGGTTGCTAAGACACGATTATTGGATAAATTGATACACCTAAAGACAGGATTTCCAAAAAATCATAGCATTAGTCCTATAGGCAGGATTTCGGGTAATACTCACACTACAGAACAAATGCCCAGAAACAGTTCAAAGGAGATTAGAAACCAAACTCTAGTGTGTCACAGTTCACAAGGGTCTCACATGGACACCGAGCAGTGCTCACACTAGGGAGGTCAAGGACAGAACCTAAGTGGACCTAAGAATGGGGATTTAAAGTAGCAGCACATAAATGAGGCAATGGTCAAGGGACATATTTTAAAACATGTTTGATTTTAGGAAGCCAACATAATAGAGTTCAAAACACAGAATATGAGACGGAAAGATTTGAACATATAGGCAGAATTGCATTAAGAAGGAAAATTTGCAAGATTTTCAAAGTTGTTCCTGCTCAGGTGCATAGTACTTACTAAGTTAAAGTTGAAAGGCCTAATTAGGCTGAGTGTACATGATAGCATTAAGGATAGCTTTGATCAGACAATATTTAAGCATGGTATGAAGGCAAAAAGTTAAATAATCATATGAAATCCAAATGAATAAAAGACATACTAAAGGACAAGTTATCAGGGTACATGAGTGATAGAAAAAGGATTTAATAACAATACAAACTTTGTAAAGATTCAGGACAGGTTAACAGATAAACATCCTAGTATTACCCTAAAGATTGCTAGATTTAGGGTAAGTTCAGAACTAGCAAAACAGCATACAGGAAAAAAATTAGAAACATTAAGCTAATCCCTAAGAGGATTCATATTATTCAAAGTAACTAGTCTCAGAACTAATAGTATTAATTGGAGAACTAACGAAACTCATATAAACATGAAATTGGCAGAATCATGCTCAAAAGGTAAGCTTAAATACACTAGATCATAGGCATATGCCACAAATGTATAAGAATAAAATGGAAAAGGTGTAGTGACTCACCAGTTAAGTAGGAAAAACAAGAATAACACCACAATAGTCGAGAGCCCGGAATATTTGGCCTTGGTTTTCAACCGGCAAAAATCAGAAGTAAAACGAGATAGCAAAGAGAATACAAAGCCAAAACCCTAAGTTTTTAGTGAGATTACAGTTATTCGAGTCTATCATAAAGGGGAAAGGGGAGGGGTTTATTTAGTAGCATAGATTGAATCGGGTAAACAAGGAAAATATCGTAAAATCAAACACAAACAAGGAAGCCCTATACACAGAATTAGTAATAATCAGTTTTGAAGAAAAACAAGGTAAACCCTAGTTTTTTAGGAAAGCAAATATTAGCAAAATATTCATAAAACAGTAGCATATGATGAATTTAGACACAAATAACACCTAAAATTAGAGAATCAAACTAATTTTAGGTTCGAACTAAAGAAATCTGAAAACCCTAAATTAGGGCCAGAGGAAATATTGACAGAAGAGAAGAATCGGGCAATCATATAAGGAAACAAAGTAAAATAAACAACAAACAAGGAAAGAAAACATGAAAAATATACTTTGAAATTAATTTAAGAGAAAAATCAGTAAACCTAGTCTTTTTAGGAAAGGTATAGATCCCAAAAAGCCAAACAATATCTGATTCATATAATACGAAATCAAACGAAATATAGTCCAGGTACGGAAAATAGAACACAATCGGAGAGATAGTACTAGCCATGTTTAGGTAACTACTAAGTAACACCATAAAGAATCAACCAGTAGCGAGAAGGTGCTAGTATGGTAAGGAAATAAGGGGGAAATCCCATTAGAAGGGGGATTAGGAGGGGGATTTTAGGTGACAGCGGCTTAGGGTTTACAGGGTGAGATATGAAAGTGTTCAAAGGCGGTGGTCTCAAAGAAATGGGGTTAGGGTTAGAGGGTTGGTACATAAGGAGAGTGAGGGCTAAACGGTGGCCATTGATCTTGGGAGATCAACGACTAGGATTAAATGAGAACAGAGCGGATTGATACACGGGTTATTTGGTTTGGGCTGGGGTATTGAGCTAAGGTATTGGGGATTTTGGGTTGGTTTGGGTAGCCTAGGTCCGAAAAAATTGGGGAATTTAAGACTATTGGTTAAATACCCACTTTAATTAATAAAATAGTTTGTAAAAATGATAAATAAAATAGTGAAAATATTATTTGTGCATAACAATGGTTAACAACAATTATTTATCACTATAAAAGCATTAAAAAGTTATTTTTTGCATAGATAAAGTGATTATAAGTGTATGTGGGCTATTATTGCAAAATGTACAATTTTAATCTTTAAAAATACAAATGTAATTATAACAAATGCAACAAAATATTTAAAATCTAGGATGGATGTAAATATGAAGCTTGATGATAAAATCATCATAAATTATTTGTGATGCAATTAATGATTATTTATTTAATAAAATATGGGAATAAATTGATTTAAAAATCTTTAGAAATTATAGAAAAATAGAAAAAATGCTTGTATGTGTTTATAAATCAAATGATGATGCATATGTGCTATTTTGAAAGTATATATGTATATTTAAAAAAATATGAGGGAAAAATTGGATATCAACAACGCTGTCTCAAATTGAGGTCCCTCTGCTTGAACAAGTCCTGCAAATTGCGGTGTTCTGTATAAACCTTACAAGACACTCCATACAAGTAATGCCTCCAAATCTTAAGAGCATGAACAATTGCGGCCAACTCTAAATCGTGCATGGGGTAGCTCTTCTCATGAATCTTTAGCTGACGTGAAGCATATGCAATAACTCGTCCCTCCTGCATCAGTACACAACCCAAGCCAACGCGCGAAGCGTCGCAATAAACTGTATACATCCCCGAACTGTAAGGCAATACTAGAACTGGTGATGTAGTCAAAGCTGTCTTGAACGTCTGAAAGCTCGTCTCACACTCGTCGGACCATCAGAACGGGGCACCCTTATTGGTCAATCTAGTCAGAGGTGCTGTAATAAATGAAAAACCCTATACAAACCGGGGATAATAACCTGCCAACCCCAAGAAACTCCTGATTTCGATCGCTGAAGTAGGAGGAGACCAACCCTGAACCGCCTCAATATTCTTGGGATCCACCTTAATATCCTCTCCTGATACAACATGCCCTAAGAACGCCACCGAATCCAACTAGAACTCACACTTGGAGACTTAGCATACAACTTACGTTCCCGCAAGGTCTGGAGCACTACTCTTAAGTGCTGTTAGTCCTCCCCCAAGCTACGTAAGTAGATCAAGATGTCATCGATGAAGACAATAACAAAGGAATCAATATAATGCATGGACACCCTATTCATCAAATCTATAAACGCCGCTGGGGCCTTAGTCAAGCCAAATGACATCACAAGAAACTCATAATGACCATATCTAGCATGGAAGGCAGTTTTCAGAACATCTGAGTCCTAAATCCTCAGCTGATGGTACCCTGATCTCAAGTCAATCTTAGGAAACACCCTAGCACCTGACTGAGAAATAGCTGGCTGAACTTCCCCTGCTGGCATCCACATCTAGGACAGTCCCTACCAACCTGTCCTCCGCCTCTGGGCGGACGGACAACCGGTGCTGAAATCATGGGCTGCTGACCCTGCTGCACTGCCTTTCCCCGAAGTCTGGGGAAGGTCCTCTTCATGTGACCAGGATCTCCACACTCGTAACAACCTCTCGGCACCATAGACTACTGCCCTGAAGACTGGCCCTGATGGCCTGAATACCCACTGGAGGAACCTTGAATGGCTAGTGGACGATATAAACTCTTTGGCATGGCACTGAAATAACCGCTGGAAGAACCCTGATGACCAGAATACCCGCCGGAGGAACCCTGAATGGCTGGCAGGCGGTAAAAACTCTCTGGCATCGCACTGAAATAAGGCCTCACTAGAGCACCTCGAGGAGGCGGTGGGGGTGCTGAATATGGGGGCCTGCTGGGTTGGCCCCTCCTAAACTGACCTCTTCCCCTAGCCGGGGCACCTCTAAACTCTCCAAAGAATCGGGCCCTCTTGTCCTGCTGTACCTGCTCTCTACCTCTCAGAAGGCAGCCCTCAATCCTCCGAGAAATATCTACTACGAACTGATAAAAAGTCCCCATCTAGACCTCTCGGGCCATGTTGGCCCTAATACCATAGTGCAATCCTGCAACAAACCTCCACACTCTCATTCCGTCAGTAGGAAGTATCATAAGTGCATGGCGGGACAACTCAGAGAACCTCGCCTCATAATCGGTCACTGACATCTGACCCTGATCAAGCTGATACCACAACTCTTCCCTCTACGAGGGTGGAATGTACCTATTCAACAAAAGTTGTGTGAAATGGCCCCAATTAATAGGAGGAGAACCCGCTGGTCTGCCAAGAACATAAGACTTCCACCATCTACGGGCCCTGCCCTCCAGCTAGAAAGTAGTGAAGTTAACCCCATGAGACTCCAATATCCTCATATTGTGCAGTCTGTCCCTGCACCTATCAATGAAATATTAGGCGTCCTCATAGTGCTCACCTCCGAATACATGAGGGTGTAGCCTAGTCCATATGTCAAATAACTGCTGCAGATCACCGTCCGCAGACGGTCTGAGCTCAGGTGCCACTTCTGAAATTGGCTAGGCCCCATCCGCGGGTAGTGTACCCGCAGTCTGATATACCACTGATGCATGTCCAGGAGCCTGGGCAGTAGGGGTCTGTGCTCCTCCTCCTTCCTGAGATGTGGCCGGGTCCCCTGGAAATAAACCAGCCTGAGTCATAGTATCCATGAACCACATCATATGGCCCATAACCTCCTGAAAGCCCAACGTTGTCATGAAATCCACCAGGTCAGGCTCTTCTGCGGGCATCTCGCTCTGCCCCTCAACAATAGGATCCTCTGCTGGATCTGCTAGTGGTGAAACTGGGGCAGCTCTAGTACGCCCTCGTACCGTACCTCGGGCCGGTGCCCTCCCCCGGCCTCTATCTCGGCCTCTAGCAATGGGTGAGCAACTCCACCCTGGTCTGGAACATCAGCTGTACGCGTCCTCACCATATGTGAGAGAATAGATGGGTGAAATTTAGTATACCATCATCTGCACGATAGAGGATGAATAAAGAGTAGTTTCCTAACACCCCATAGCCTCTCGAAGATAAGTACATACGTCTCTGTACCGATCTGCAAGACTCTATTAGGTCTGCCCATCACTTGTGAGACCTACGTGAACCTAGTGCTTTGCTACCATGTTGTCACAACCCAAATCCCATTGTAGGTCGTGATGGCGCCCAACACCGTTATTGGTCAAGCCAACACTAAGCATCTAGTGAGTTCTCATTTCTTTTACTAGACATCCTCCACTTCTACTTAACTTAGATTTATAACATTAGATAAATAACGAATCATTAAGGAAATTTAAACTGAAGTGACTAAAAGAGGTCATAATTATATAATTACAACCCAAACAATAGTATACTAATGTGTGTTCCAGGATCTAGTGTCACAAGTATGCGGGCATCTAGTAGAATGTACAAAATATAAATATCCTACCGCTTGAAATAGAATAGATAGTAAATAACAAAAGAGAGACTCCAACACACTGCTGAACGGCATCAGAAGGGGCAACTCACCATGGAATCTCGGTCAAGTATCAGGAACACGCACCGGCAGATAGCTAGATGCACCTGCCTCAGATCCTGTACAATCAAGTAAAGAAGCATAGTATGAGTACATAAACAATATGTACCCATTAAGTATCCAGTCTAACCTCAATGAAGTAGGGAGGAGGGGTCGACTTGACACTAACTAGGGCCAAAACAATATAATTAAGTGGGACGCCAAACATGGATATCATGAATAAATAACGGATAGTAACAGGATGTGACAAGTCCTTTCATGAATAAAATTTCAGTTTCCATCATTTCGGTTTCCATCATTTCAGTTAACAATTTATATTTCAAGGCATTTAAAGTAGTTCCAATCACGGAAAATACCAAGAAAATAGCATGCAGAATAATGCCGAGGTCGTACGGCCCGATCCAACAAGATAATAAAATGTGCACTGCCGATGGGTCGAACAACGCGAACCATAGATGTATCTATTACCCCGCTCGCGAGAATTCATCAAGAAAGAAATTTCCCAAAGAAATGTCAACTTCTCTTTAACAGTCAACAAAATGAGGTTTAACCTTTTAGGAATTCATTTACCAAGTTCGATATGATTTAAGCAATTTAGTTTGACAATAAAGTTTCAAGTATGGCAAGTAAAGCATGCTTTTGGGTCCTAGACTACCCTGACTTAAGCATAATAGTAGCTACGCATGGACTCTCGTCACCTCGTGGGTACCCACAATTAGGAACACATATTCAATTATTTCGCCTATGGGGATAATTCCCTATTACAAGGTTAGAAATGAGACTTACCTTGCCCCCAAAGCTTACTTCCGAGCTCAAGGATGCACTTAAATCCTCAAACCAGAGCCGGACAATCCAAAACTATTCAAATAGGCTAAAAACTAATCAATATAGGCTCCAAAGTTCATACTTCCACTATTAGAGTGATTACCCAACCCAAATTACCAGATTCCTAAAATCCACCCCCGGGCCCATGTGCCTGGATTCAAAGTATTCGAAGAAAGTCGTTATCCATAACCTTAGGATCAAGAATATGTGATTTTTACTAGGTTCCATAAAAATTTCGTGGTTAAATCTTATTTTTATCAAAACCCTAGGTTTTACTATAAACCCATAATTTTCACTAATTTACATGTTGTAATCTAGCCATAAACTATGTATTAACCTCACATTATGTAAAAATTACTTACCTAACAAATCTAGGTGGAAATCTCCCCTTTTGAAGCTCCCAAATCACCCAAGAGTGGAGTGAAATGAGTCAAGAATGACAAACCCCCGTATTAAATGAAGGCCACTGCCTTCAGTGATTTTTGAACCTGCGATCTCGCTTCTGCGGACCATTGTCTGCATCTGCGGAAAGGGGCTGGACTGTCTAGGACCGCACTTGAGGACAGGTGATCGCACATGCGGTTCCGCTTCTGCGGAAGAGGGGTCGCATCTGCGGAACATGGGATCCGCTCTTCGGCCGCATCTGTGCAGCTTCGCTCGCACCTGCGGCTATCCAACTACAGGTGTGATCACACCAGAACTGGTGTACCAGCAGCTCATTTTGAGCTTAAACTCGACTTGTGCGACGTCTGAATGGTATTCGGTGCCCCCGAGGCCCCGTCCAAACATACCAACAAGTTTAAAATCATAAAACGGACTCGCTTAAACCTTCAGAATGCCCATAACAACATTAAAACTAAGAATCACACCCTAAATCCAATTGAATCAAACTTATGAACTTTAACTTCTTCAATCTACTTCCAAAGTGCCGAAACGTACTTATACTACTCGGAATGATACCAATTTTTGCGTGCAAATATTAAATGACATTATGAAACTATTCCATGTCCCAGAATTTCATTTGGACCTCGATATCACCAAAGCGCGTTCCAAACCACATTTTTAGAACTTCTAAAATCTTCAAGAATCATGTTTTTACTATTTGGCGCTGAAACGCTCCCGGGTCATCCGAAACTCGCTCCGAGCATATGCCTAAGTCCGAAATTATCATACGAACCTATTGGAACCGACCAATCCCAATTCCATGATCGTTTACTCAAAATATTGACCGAAGTCAAACTTGGCCTTTTAAGCCAACATTACGGAACCAAGTGTTTCGATTCCAACCCAAACTCTTTCAAATCCCAAACCAACAATTCCCGCAAGTCATTAATCAATAAAATCAAGTACAAAAAGTCTTATTTAAGGAAACATGGTTCTAGAAAGCAAAACGATTGGTCGGGTTGTTACAAAAATTATTCTATGTGTCATATATATATATATATATATATATATATATATATATATATATATATATATAT
>ML432778.1:0-10350 GCA_005239525.1 Nicotiana knightiana
CTCCTTGTAATTGTGTTTTAGGAGTCTATTTATTGGTTTAGGGTGAACCCTAACCGTGTAGGATATGTCTGTTTCACTTGGGAAACACTTAAACTCGTCAAAACTCGGTTTCTGGCCGAACTGGGGACCCTGGCGTTTGGACCCAAAGGCCTGGTGCTAGGGCTGGCGTTTCAGCCCTAACGCCTGGCTAACACCAGGTAGGGTTAGGTTGTTTTGCTCTGTCGCCCGACTATCGCCTGGGTGTCTCCTTTCGCTTATTTTTCGACGTATTTGCATCCCTTTAGCTCCATTTCCATCTCCACTTCACCTACATATGAAATAAACTCCATTAAGAACATAACAAGTGTATTTTTATCAATAATGCGCATAAAATGTAAGGTATATCACATGTTAAACTATGCAATTTAGTCTCGCATCAATCGACACCGGGGCTGGTAGGGACGCTTCGTCTAAGTGAAAAACGTGGATTTGATCCCCCCACCCCGAATACATACCATTCCCTGAGAACTGAATTGCGTCTCGTAAGTGCAATATCTCTTTAAACATCAAAATTTGTTTTCTTTAGTTTCTTTCTTCTTATTCATGCTTGTGGTTGTGCAGTTGTTGCCCAGGTTCTAGATGCGGTTCCCCGGCTAAAGGAATGGATCAAGGGCATGTGTAATAAGATGTCGTACTTTGAGCGCACATGGTGAGAACTCTCGAAGGGATAATTGTAGACCCATTCTCATCGTAAGGCCTCTTTTTGAATATCCAATACCACATTTCTATCTTTTATTACACTAACTCCTCTTCCCTTTTGTTATTGCAGGTTTTGCTAAGACCACCGAACTTAGGCCTTTAGAAATGGATGAGGATTTTCCCCCGTCCGTTGACCCTTCGTTTCTACCATGGACGGAAAGAATAAACGGAAGAGAAAACCCTCCGAGGTGAAAAAACCGAAGAAAAGGGTTCTCCGCAAGCCCAGGAGGGGCCCTCGTTCTCGGGCGCCGGATTTTGAATCTCTTCTCTGGCTTAGGCACGAGCCAGATGATTAATCTATTTTTGTTACCCATGGGACGACTTATCCCGGGGAATCAGAGACATCCGAGGGGGAGAATCGCGAGATCAACTACCATCCCACTCAAAACACCAATGTAGATAACTGGGTGAAACTTCCTACGATGCCGGCTCTGCTCCAAAAGAAGCACCTAGGGCAATTGAGATCTCAGAGAGGCCCTCCTACACTGATTCCATTCTAAAGGAGGCCCAAGTGAGAAAGGAAAGGTCCAATTAGGGGGTGCGTGGTGCGGACGATCCCCTTCACTCATTTTTGAAGGTGTGTACTCATATTCTTTGGAAGGCTTCTCTGAGATGGGCGACCTAGAAGTTCCAAAGAGGGACACATCCTCGGAAGCTGGCATGCCTAACTCGATCCCGAAGTTGATCAATCAGTTTCCTGATCTGAGTGTGGACCACGATCGCAAGAGATCGATTATACTGACCATCCCGGAGGATGCCCATGTTTTCTCTGCTCCTATGGGGGTAGCTAACTACCTCCGATGCCTGGTGACTGAGGAGGATCAGACAAAACGATTGAGGTGAACGTTCCATGCCTTTTCAATGAGGCACAGTAGGCGCTAAACCGGGTAAGGCATAATTTCTTTCCATCGATCTATTGTTATTTGTGTTTGATGTTTTTCAATATTTTTCGCCCTTTTGCAGGCCTCGGTACATCACCACAACAGTTTCCTTCTGTACCGGGTTAAGGTCAATCAACTCAAGCTCGAGATCAAGGATCTTGCCCAAAAAAGGTACATGTACAAGCTTCGTATAGAGCAGCAAGAGGGTTCGCCATGAACCTCCAGGGCGAGCTGGATTGAACTTAGAAAGAAGCATCAGCTTTAATGCAAAAGCATGCTGACTTGGTGGAAAAGGTAAAGGTTTTTGAAGAGCCTGGTCGGAGAGGCTAACAAGAATACCTCGCAGGTCCAGCCGAAGATCGACTAGATCGACTAACTCTACAACTAGATGGACGAGATCCAAGTAATGGTCGACGGGTGGAAAAGCAAGATGGACTTGCTGGCCTCGGAGAGGGAGACTTCCCAGGCCAAGCTATCTTTGGTGGAAGTTCAGCTTCGGGTGTGAAGAAGAAGACTGATATACTGGCTCAAAAAAATGAGGATCTCCAAGAACAACTAGGCTCAGACATCGTTGAACGGGATGCCCTTGTTAAGGAGCTCGAAGTAACGAGGTCCAAGTTGGAGATAACATCAGTCGATGCTGACGAGATGGTGGCCCAATACCAGGCCGATGATGAAGCAGCCGACGCCCAGCTAAAGACCACTGCTAAGTACGTAAGTCGACTATGCCGAAGAGAGACCCTCTAAGAAATCCATTCCCTAGGCTTCCACCTATCTGCCGAGATCGAGGAGGAAAAAAGACTTAAGGTCGAGGACAAAAAGCTAGCTGAACCCCAAGATGAAGAGGGCTCCAAGGGCTCTGAAGAATCCGAAGGCCCCGACTTTTCTAGTGATGAGTCGGGCTCCGGTGAACATTGGGCGTAAATGCCTTAGGATCTTGTTTTGTTTTTGTATCCTGTGCATATTTTTTGTTGAGGCTATTTTTGTTGGGCCTTTGTAAGGATATTCCGGAATATATAAAAGTTTTCCCTTTTGGAAATTTTCAAGTCTATTGTATTAGCATACTTTTACAATTGCAAATATTTCTAATGTATTAACACATAATCAAACGTAATAATAAGTCATTTTTTGGAGGTCCGAACAAAACCGGTCCACAATGCAATTTTTGCTCGAAACTTGTGAAAACTCGGAGTGATCGGAAATTTCCCCAAGATGTTTGCTTAAACATTTTTATACTATGCCTTTGTCGAGGATAACCTTTGAACATGTTTAGAATTTTGTTTAAGGCCTTATGTTTTGATTACGGGCTTCAGACGTCTTCGAACTATTTTTAGGGTGGCCGTAGCCTTTTAGGTTTAGACACTGCCTAATAGGTCTTGTGCCGAGTCTTTCAAACTTATTTCGGATGACAGTCTCCAAGTGGGGGTAGCCCTTGGGGATCGGATAGGGGTGTCCCTTGGGCTTGATACTCCTCATGTAGGAATAACCCTTAGGCTCAATAATTTTAAGAAGGAAAAATGTGTATTTGCAAGTTAGAAACATTCTTTCATTTCTGTGTATAACATATAAGATTGTAAGCGTGTAAAAGCTCGTATATGGCTAAGGTGGCCTACACGGGCGTGGTTCGCTTGACCGTTTGGCCCTTACAGTAAATCGTAACCACCGTGCCTAGACTGTTTAAGAACAAAGTTTCCTTCCTTCCTTGCTAAGAAGCTCGACCGAGGGTGATGGCCCCCAATATTCAAGGTCGATCTTGAGAGGTCTCGGATACTGTTAATGAGACCATTGACTCTAATTTGAAAGCGGTCTGTAATTCTAAGTTAGTAGTCACATTGTCCTTTGGTTGTTGCATGCAAATGTTAGTCTGATTCGTAATATTATATTTAAAAAAAGGTAAATAAGGTCGTACCTTAGTAGTGGTACCGTTTTAAGTGTGTCACATTCCAGTTATTCGGTAGTTGTGCACCATTTTATGCCTCGTGCTTATACGAACCTTTGCTAGCAATATCGATGACTCGATATGGTCCTTCCCAATTCGGTCCCAGCTTCCCTTCGTTCGGGTTATGCGTGTACATTGTTACTTTTCTTAACACCAAGTCCCCGATATTGAATTGTATGAGGTTGGATCTTTGGTTGTAATATCTTTCTATCCGTTGTTTCTAGGTGGCCAATCGGACTAGTGGGACCTCACACCTCTCATCCAATTGTTCCAGGCTCGTGCTCATGACCTTACAATTTGATTTTTCGATCGCATATCAAAAACTGAGGCTCGGTTCTCCCACCTTAACCGGTATTAGTGCTTCGGCACCGTACACCAACGAAAACAGAGTGGCCCCGATACTAGATTTTGAGATCGTATGGTATGCCCACAAGACTTCGGGCAGAATTTCCTTCCATTTCCCTTTGACATCGGTCGACCATTTAATTTTTAATGTATGGTCTTATTCGTAAACTCCGCCTGTGCTCGAAAAATTTGCTTTTTCTGATACCGATGAATCGTTTCCCATTATCACACACTATCTCGATCGGTATTTCGAACTAGCATATTATGTGGTCCCAAAAGAAGTCAATGACTTCTTTTTCCCAGTCCTTCTCGAATGCTCCAGCTTCGACCCACTAAGAAAAATAGTCAGTCATAAACAGTATAAATTGAGCCTTACCGGGTGCCCACGACAGAGGACCGACAATGTCCATTCCCCATTACATGAACGACCAAGGTGAGAGAACCGAATGTAGTAGATCCCAAGGTTGATGGATCATTGGTGCATGCCTCTGATAGCCGTCGCATCTCCGTACAAAGTCCTTCGCAGCTTTCTCCATGTCGATCCAGTAATAGCCAACTCTGATTATCTTACGAACCAAAGATTTTGCCCCCAAATGGTTTCCACAGGTGCCTTCATGAACTTCCCTCAAAACATATTTGGTGTCCCCCGGACCCAAGCATATGGAGAGTGGGTAATCGAACGTTCTTATTAACAGATTACCTTCGGATAGGCTAAACTTGGCCGCCTTTCATGGGCAGAGCCCTCGATTCTTTAGGATCCAAGGGCAACTTCCTAGTCTTCAGGTAGTGTATATACTTGTTCCACGAGCCCCAAGTATAAACTTGTAGAGTTTATTTCGGCATGGACTTCTTCCACTTTCGACTTCATGATATGTATGACTGTTCCTGAGCTGAATTCATCGTGATCAACCGATGACCCCTAGTTATCCAGAGCATCGGCTTCGCTATTTTGATCCCGGGGTACGTGCTGTAAGGTCCATTCCTTGAATTGATGCACCGTTAAATACCTGTAATTTGCACATGTTCCTTCACATTTGTTCCTCTTCACTTTGAATGTCCCATTGACTTTATTTACCACACGGAGGGAGTCGCACTAAACTTCGACCACTTCATCCCCAGGATTTTAGCCAATTCGAGACCTGCAATCATTGCCTCATACTTGGATGCATTGTTAGTAAATTTCACAGTTCTAATAGATTGACTAATTACGTCACCCATAGGTGGTTTCAATACGATGCTGAATCCGTACCCCTTTGCTTTTGAGGCACCGTCTATAAAGAGGTCCAGATTCCCAAGAAAGTCCATGAGGTTAACAACAATTCCATTTTGACTTTGGTTATTAAGGTCGACGTGAATTCAGCCATGAAGTCTGCAAAAATTTTAGATTTGATGGTAGTCCGCAGTTGATATTCTATATCGTACCCGCTAATTTCTAATGTCCATTTGGCCAATTGGCCTGAGAGCTCGGGTTTTTTAATTATGTTCCTTAGTAGGTAACAAGTTACGACACACATGGGATGACATTTAAAATATGGATTTAACTTTCTGGAGGCGCTTAGCAAAGCGAGCGAAAATTTCTTTAGGTGAGGGTACCTCGTTTCGGCCTCGTCTAGAGTTCTGCTTAACATAATAGATAGGAAATTGTGTACCTTTCTCTCTCTGGACTAAGAGTCCACTTACCGCTATCTCGAATACCGCTAAGTACAGGTATTACTGCTCGTGTTCCTTCGGAGTATGGAGCAAGGGTGGACTCGAAAGGTAGCGTTTGAGTTCTTCCAAAGCTTGTTGGCACTCTAGGGTCCATGAAAAACTATTCTTCTTCTTCAATAATGAAAAGAATCGATGGCTCTTATCGGAGGACCTCAATATCAACCGGCCCAGGGCGTCTATGCCTCTTCTTAGCCTCAGAACGACCTTTACATTGTCCACCACGATGATATCTTCTATAGCTTTGATTTTGCCGTGATTGATCTCGATTCCTCAGTTGGACAACGTGAACCCAAGGAACTTTCTGGATCCGACCCCGAATGTGCATCTTCGGGTTCAGCTTCATATTGTATTTCTTCAGTATGTTGAAGGTTTCCTGCAATTTTTTCAACTGGTCTTTTGCTCGCAGGGACTTAACTAACATGTTGTCAATGTAAACTTCCATTGATTTTCCTATTTATTCTTAGAACATCCGGTTTACTAGTCGTTGATAAGTGGCAGCGGTGTTTTTTACTCCGAACGCCATTATGTTATAACAATAGGTTTCGAATTTAGTGATAAAATAAGTTTTTTCTTGATCGCTTGGGTCCATCCGAATTTGGTTGTACCTGGAATAGGTGTCGAAAAAGTTGAGTATATCGTGCCCAGTTGTAGCATCGATCATGTGATTGATACTATTATCACTACCCCAAATTTCCTCCGTAGCATATCGTGACAGCACTTAGTCTCTAAGACTAGGTAAGCCTAACAATATGCGGAAACATTAAATAAGAGATTAAAACTTGAACATACCAACATTTTCATAAATAGAATCAACCAAAATTCAATACGTACAATCCCAAAACTTGGTGAGATATAAGTCACAAGATCTAGATACAGTATCGAACAATGCTATACATTATTTTCTATCAAGATGTAAGGAAATATGAAAAGAACGGGATAAGAAGGGAACTCCGAGGCTTGCTGGCGTGGGCAGGTGTACCTTGAAGTCTGTAATAAGGAAGATACACAACGTGCTAACACCGAGGCTGATAGGATGTACCTGGATCTGCACAAAATATGTGCAGAAGCGTAGTATGAGTACACCACAACGGTACTCAGTAAGTGCCAAGCCTAACCTCGGTAAAGTAGAGACGATGTCGAGTCAAGGCCCTACTGGAGATAATAAGAAATAAGACAGTGATAATAACAACACAGAATCAAGGAAAGCTAATACAACACTAAATAAAAATAAGAATTTTATATGTTTAGGGAAACAAGAACCAAATAATATAGCAAATAAAGAATATCAATAGGGGAAATCCTGTGGTACCGCCTCGTAGTCCCAAATTGTAAAACAGAATCATAGTCTTTCCTTATATCACCACAAGAGTCTTTATATTTGGATTTTGAAAGTAATTTTTCCAAAATCGCATCCCGCGTTTTAACCCACTTTATCACACCGCATGGCTTCTAGTAGTTCCCCTATAGCCACGCATATCAAGCCCACCTTATCTCACAACATGATTTTCAACACCCAGACCTTATACCACCATATGTGTATCAATAATCACAACGGCACGGTAGAAACCTCGTGCAACAATAACAACTGCATGGTAGAAACCTCGTGCGAACAATAACAACCGCATGGCAGAAACCTCGTGCAACAACAACAACAACACGGACGAAACCTCGTGCAAACAACCAAACAATCACCTCAACAATAACAAGAAATAAAAAACATAACAACTAAATAAATGATATTCCAATGATAGCAATTTTAAGTAAATAATTCCCATAGTTAAGAAATGAATAAGAAAATAAAGAAAAAAATAAGTAATCCAACTAAACATGTGATACAAGTTGAAAATAGGTGATAAGACAAGTAGGAATGTGAAATTAGGCTAAAAATAATGATTATAACGTGCTAAAGTAAATAAATGAAGGCATGAAAAGGAAGCTACGTAGCAAAAATCGAAATTTTAACATTTAGCTCGTGTATGAACTCGTCAGCTTGCGTACACGGCCTTCACATATCACAAATTATCACCAAAATACCAAATCCTAAGGTGAATTTCCCCCCACACAAGGTTAGACAAGTCACTTACCTGAAACCACGCTCAATCAATCAATTAGAAGGCCTTTCCCCCTGATTTTCCAACTCCAAACGGCTCGAATATAGCCAAAAAATTTCATACTATAAATATAAATATAGGAAACTAATTTAAATAATGAAACTATGACTATAGCAATAAATTGAAAAATCGCTCCAAAAAGTTGACCCGGGCCCACATCTCGGAACCTGACAAAAATTATAAAATCCGGAAACGCATTCAATATCTTGTCCAATTATACAATAATTATCCAAATCCGACCTCTTTTATCCTTTCAAAACCCCAAAACTTGGTCTAAGATCTTCTGTACTTTTTGCCCAATTTGAAGCTCCAAAACCATAATTAACAGTATATTCATGGGAATTAATAAAAAACGAGTCAAGAATACTTGCCAAAATCCTGCCTCTGAAAATCTCTCAAAATCTCGCCTCAATCCGAGCTCTCGAAGTCCCAAAAATGAAAATGAAGAAAACCCTCAAAAAATCTTCTTTTCTTCCAAGTTACGTCGCACCTGCGACCTTACTTCCGCATCTGTGGCTCTGCACCTGTGGAATTTCAATCGCAGGTGTGGTAATGACTAAGCCTAACATACTTCGCGCGCTTGCGGCAACTAAGTTGCACCAGTGGTTCTTGTCGCACTTGCACTCTTCTCCATCGAAGAAGCGGCGTCGCTTCTGCAGAACGATTGACCCACCTGCAAGACATGCCTAGACTTCCCTCTCCGCTTTTGCGTTCCACTGCTCGCGCACGCGATTCAGCACCTGTGGCCAATCCCTCCGCAGGTGCGATGACACCAAAACTGGGAGCTTCAGCATTTGCACAAGTCATAATTTTGTTCAGATATCGATACGAGTCACACCCAGCTATTGGAACCACCAAAACTCCATTCCGTAGTTGTCTTCACAAAAGTCAAACTAAGTCAACTCGTACGACTTAAACTTCCAATTTATGGACTATGTGTCACATTCCACTTCGAAACTCTCCCAAACCCGACACCAAGCGTCTCGGCAAGTCACATAACCATAAAATAAAATATAGGGAGCAAAAATTAGGGAATCCAGGCTAATACTCTCAAAACGACTGTTCAAGTCGTTACATCCTCACTCTCTAAAAATAAATGTTCGTTCTCGAACGAATATAGAGACATACCTGAAGTGGTGTAAAGATGAGGATAACGGCTATGCATATCATGCTCGGTCTCCCAAGTCGCCTCCTCGATTGGATGACCCCTCTATTGGACCTTAACTAAAGCAATGTTCTCTGACCTCAACTTTCGGACCTGCCTATCCAAAATGGCCACCGGCTCCTCAACTATGTTAGATCCTAGTCAATTTGGACTGAGCTGAAGTCTAACACATGAGAGGGATTGTCGTGATACCTCCGGAGCATAGAAACATGGAAAGTTGCACAAGGTGGTAGTGCAAGTCTATAGGCCACCTCTCTCACCTTCTCAAGAAGCTCAAAAGGTTCGATATACCTAGGGCTCAACTTGCCCTTTCTCCCGAATCTCATAACACTCTTCATGGGAGAAATCCGGAGCAAAACCCGCATAACTCTTCTATATGGATTGGGATGTACGAAGTCGATCCTGAATCAATTTAGCCTTTTCCAGAGCATCCTGAACACGATCTGTACCCAAAAGCCTAGCCTCACCCGGCCGGCTCAAACCAACCCACCGGATACCGAAACCGTCTACCATACAAAGCCCCATACAGGGCCATCTGAATCCTCCACTGGTAGCTATTGTTGTAAGCAAACTCCTCAAGCGGCAAAAACTGATCCAAAACCCCCAAACTCCATCACACACGTACGAAGCATATTCTCCAATATCTGAATAGTCTGCTCGGACTGTCCGTCCTTCTGAGGGTGAAACGTTGTATTCAACTCCACCCAAGTACCTAACTCCATAATCGCGATGTAAACACACCGGCCATAGATGATAGATACTGGCACGCCATAAAGCCTGATAATCTCACGAATGTAAATCTGAGCCAGCAGTTCCGAAGTGTAAGTAGTCACCACTGGGATGAAATGAGCTGACTTGGTTTATTTATCCACAATCACCCAAACTGCATTGAACTTCCTCTGAGTCTGTGGGAGCCCAACAACAAAATCTATAGTGATACGCTCTTATTTCCACCCTAGAATCTCTAGCTTCTGAAACAATCCACCTGGACGCTGATGCTCATATTTCACCTACTGACAATTTAGGCACTAAGATACATACCCCACTATGTCCTTCTTCATTCTCCTCATCCAATAATGTTGCCTCAGGTCACGATACATCTTCGCGACACCTGGATGAATGGAGTACCGCGAACTGTGAGTCTCCTGGAGAATTAACTCATGCAAACCATCTATATTGGGCACGTATAGCCTGCCCTGGATCCGTAATACACCTTCATCTCCAATATTGACCTCCTTGGCATCGGTATTTAGTCAAACACGCATACTTCACATAATGATAGTTGTACCAAAAATAATGCAGATACTGTAAGCTGCAATCACTAGTGACAACATAAGAATTTCTTTATCTATTGCCCGACCAGTTCAGCATTTATGATTCTTATGGGTTACATTGTATGTCTTTGACACAGGTACATTAAAGGCAAACAAAAGGTGTCACTAACATATTAGGAGATTAGCC
>ML432780.1:5940-56367 GCA_005239525.1 Nicotiana knightiana
ATTACAAAAGAGTTTATTTTGTAAGTCCGTTTGGCTCAGAGTTTTAGTGAAGAGTTTGAGCAAATCCTACTGAGGAGTAGTTCGTGGTTTTTTCACCTTTTGAGCCAGGTGTTTTCCACGTAAAAATCTCTGTGTTTTTACTTTACTGCATTTATTATTCCGCACCAGTAGAAGTTGGAACACCAAGAAGAACCAGGTTCTTCTAATGAGACAACACTCGAAAATTGGGTACCACACAAGTTAACCTATCTTCTTGTGTGGTATTAACGTCTAAAACATCATTTTCCGTTTTCCTTCATTTTTTTATATCATCAGTATTATTATTATATTCCAGTAGGGCTCTGTCATGACCCAAAATCCATAAGGTCGTGATGGCGCCGGACATCAATGTCAGGCAAGCCAAATCATTAATTAATTGAAACAATTTCTGGTTTTTAATGTTTATGAAAAGCATTTTCTTTCACTTTATTACATATTAACTAAATAAAATTCTGTGAAGTAAAACAATGGTTTAAATATTACCCTTTAACAAATATAACCCAACACATCCCACAACCCGGTGTCACAAATACATGAGCAATTTCTAAGAATTTATACAATCATCACAAAGCCTGTCCGAAATACAAATTGGAAAAGAAAATTTAAAGTACAAATAAATACAGTACGAGGGAGACTCTGTCAGCTGCGGTTCGCCTCTGGATGATGCAGCTCGCCTAAGTCTCCGAATCCTCCACATTGCTATAAAATTACCTGTGCAATAAAATGCACAGCAAGTGTAACATGAGTACAAAAACAACGTGTACTCAGTAAGTAGCCCGCCTAACCTCAGAGAGGTAGTGACGAGAGGTCGAATTAGAGACTCACTAAGGGCCAGCAATTTAATTAACAGTGTAAGATGAACACGATAGGCATGTAAAGGTAGTAAAACAGCATATATATAAGGCACTGAAATCCAAGTAAATACTGGAAATAAACAACCAGTTACGACTTTCTCATTATTTTCTAAAATATCTTAAATAAAAAATTTCCTCTTTGTTTTCCCCCAAATATCATAAATCCACAATTTCTTCTTTATTTTCCCCCAATTATCTTATCACTTCAAAAATCATGAAAAACATTTAACAATTTAGCATGCGCATACAGAATAAAGACAACCGGCCTGAGCCGTCATGATAATCAACTCTGTGTACTGCCGAGGATCGAACGGCCCGTACCAAAAGTGCACCTCTCAATAAAATACTCATGTCTATGCACTGCCCAGGATCGAACGGCCCGTACCAAAAGTGCACCTCTCAATAAAATACTCATGTCTATGCACTGCCCAGGATCGAATGGCCCGTACCAAAAGTGCATCTCTCAATATAATAATCCTCTCTGTGCACTACCGAGGATCGAACGGCCCGTCCCATAAGTGCACCTCTCAATATAATAATCATGTTTATGCATTGTCGAGGATCGAATGGCCCGTACCAAAAGTGCATTTTAAATCTGCCGTGGCGTACGACCCGCTCCCATGAGAGTAGGGGAAATAACACTCCACTCGCGGAATGCAAATTGCGAAGCGGTCACATGCAGACATGCACAATCAACAATCCACCCCGAATGCGTCGGGAACACAAATACTCAAGTAAATGACCGATTTCTCTTTTAAAAAGCACAAATAGTATTTAAATCCCTTTTTCAAAATTCACTTGTCGAGTTTATATAATGTTTAATAACACAACCTTATTCGGAAATACAATTGCCCGCGAAGGAAATAAATTCTCTTTTTAGATGATTTAGAATATAACCGCTAATATTCCTTAGTCCTTAAATTACAATTTCGATTATATTAGCAGTCTAATATCACAGACAAGATCACAGGTACAACAGGTAAGGCATGCTAGTGGGTCCTAGGCTACCCGGACATGGCATAATAGTAGCTACGCACGGACTCCCGTCACCTCGTGCGTACATAGTCCCCGAAAATAATAGCATATACTTAATTAATTCACCTAGGGGGACAGTTCCCCCTCACAAAGTTAGAAAGGAGACTTACCTCGCTCCGAAATTCCAATACCGGCTTCCAGGCCCTTCCGACGACTCCAATAGACGCACATCGCCCCAAAACTACCACATAATGGCAAAGCAATTAAAATTCATACTAATACTCACAACAAATTCAAATTATATACTTCCCCAACCCCGCTCAGTGAAATGACCAAAATGCCCTCAGGCCCACGTGCCCCGAAATCCGAAATTTCTCGAAGATATATTCTACCCATAGCCTTACTAACTCAACTATAAAATTTACTCAAATATTCATGCTCAATTCGTGGCTAAAAATCCAAATTTCCATTTTCTAGGTTTCTTCAATAATTTCCCAAATTCCTACCAATTTCCATGCCTAATCCATGCATATAATCTTGTATTTAACTTAGAAACATGAAGGAGTTACTTACCTTGACATTGCATGAAGGAATCCTCTCTTTGAAGCCTCCCAAAATTGCCTAAGCCCAAGAAGAAAATGAAGAAAATGAACCAAGAATCCTTGTTTTAAAACATTCTGCCCAGGACGATTTCCGCACCTACGGTCCCCTTATCGCACCTGCGCTTCTGCAGGTGCGCCCAAATCTCCCGCACCTGCGGCCAAATCCTTGCAGGTGCGGTCACACCAGATGACAACAACCTTCATCTTACTTCAACTTCAAATATTGATCCGTTAACCACCCGGAATCCACCCGAGGCCCCCGAGACCCCGTCCAATTATACCAACCTGTTCCAAAACATAATGCGGACTTGCTCGAGGCCTCAAATCACATCAAAACACATCGAAACCACGAATCGCACTCAAATCCCAACTTTATGAACTTAGAAATTTCCAACTTCTACATCCGATGGCGAAACCTATCAAATCACGTCTGATTGACCTCAAATTGTGCACACAAGTCATATTCGACATTACATACCTGTTCCAACTTCTGGAATCACATTCGAACGTTGATATCAAAGTTTCCACTTCTGGTTGAATTTCTCAAAAACCTTCAAATTTCTATCTTTAGCCACATGGTTCCAAAATGACCTACGGACATCCAAATTCACTTCCGATCGCGCTCCCAATTCCAGAATCACCATACGAAGATGTTCCTAGACTCGGAATCCCAAACGGACATCAATAACTCTGAAATGCACTTCAAGCACAAATTTATGAAATTCTTCAAAAATGCTGACTTCCACAATATACGCTGAAACGCTCCCGGGTTATCCAGAACCCGATCCGGACATACGCCCAAGTACGAAATAATCATACGAACCTGCAGGAACCTTTAAATTATGATTCGGGGGTCTTTTACTCAAAATTCCAATCTTAGTTGATTCTTCCAACTTAAGGCTTCTAAAATGAGAATTTTCTTTCCAAATCAACTCTAAACTTTCCGAAATTCAATTCCGACCACACCTACAAGTCATAATACCTGAAATGGAGCTGACCACGACTTCAAACCATCGAACGACGTGCTAGAGCTCAAAACGACCGATCGGGTCGTTACATGCTCGGACCTGACCTCTTAACTACTCTATCGAGGTTAGGCTTGGCACTTACTGAGTACCATTTGGTGTACTCATGCTACTCTTCTGCACATGTTTTGTGTGCGGATCTAGGTGCTTATTATTAGCCTCGTTATTAGCTGATAGTGCTTGCTGCTGTACGGAGACTTCAAGGTACATCTTCTGCGTCTGCAGACCTTGGAGTCCCCTTCTATTCCCCCATTTCCATATTTTACTTAGATTCTGGTGTATAGAGATACTAGTTTTTCTTCTATAGCTTGTGACTTATGATTATCAGGTTTTGGAAAAAATACTGTGTATACTCAAGTGTTTGGTTTGTACTTTCCGAGCGGCATCTTATCAGTTATTTAATTATCTATTGCAATTAGTTATTTATTTTGCTTTGATTTCTATTTTTTCGCAAATTGTTAGGCTTACCTAGTCGTAGAGACTAGGTGCCGTCACGACATATTACGGAGAGAAAATTTGGGTCGTGATACCTTGTATCGATAGTCATTAGTCAATAGCTTTAGATTCTTAGTTAATTTTAGTTATTAATCATATGAATTTCAACCTTTGGTCCTCCTGGATAGCAATCAAGATAGAAATTACGAGAATACTGTTTAAATCCAATCCCTGTGGATATGATATTATACTATATCTTTGATTAGCGAGCATAATTTAAGTGTGTGTTTTGTGCTCGTCAAATTTGGCGCCGTTGTGGGGGATTGGTAATCAACAGTGTTTGAAATAGTTTGTAGTGCTAATTCAAGATTTTTTCTTTTTATTTATTTTCCCTTTTACATTTGGTGTTCTTTGGCTGTGCGCAGGGTACAAGTTAAGATTGGTGCATGACTCGAGCTTCTGCAAAAGGAGTACTACCATACGAGGCAGAGTTAGAAACAAAACTGCGACAACTGATAAAGGAAAAAGATCTCACCGAGAAGCTAGAAAAAGTTAGGCAATCCTCAACCCAAGAAACTATGGCCGGAAATGGTGATGATAATGTAGATTTGGCTGCAAGAGAGGCAGCCCAACAATGAGAAAAATCTACACGGGATGCTGAGGAAGAAGCTATTAGAGGTGCACAGAATATATATGAAGAAGAGAGAGGTCACATAATTAATCAAAATCAACCCTTGGCCGTAGACCAGCTCAGAAATATAGCTCCCAGGCTTGGGAAACCACTTGGAGATTATGCTAGAGCGGTCTACAATCACAGATTATCCAGTGTTATACCAACACCAATAATAGCAAACATTTTTGAGTTGAAGCAAAGATTGCTTCAAACCATTCAGAACTACTGTGTCTTCAGAGGAAAGATGAACGAAAATCCAAACACACATCTAATGGACTTCGAGGAGATTATGAACACCTTTCAATACAACGAGGTGTCACAAGATGCAATGTACTTAAGGGAATTTCCCTTTTCACTTAAAGATGATGTGAAGGAGTGGCTTCGAAGCTTGCCTAGTGGATTGATTAGAACATGGGAGGAGATGAATAGAAAGTTCCTTGATAAATATTTCTCCTCAGTTAGGACGGGCAAGATTAGAAGAGAAATCCACAACTTCTGCCAGACTGAGACTGAAACTATTTTTGAAGCACACGAGAGGTTTAAGGAGATAGATAAAATGATGGACACCGGCCTCATGCAGAACATTGAGAAGTATAGTTGGAGACCCTTTGATGAAGAAGACTCAAGAGGAGATAGTTACAGATTCTTGATGAGTTATCGGAAGATGCCAATCAGTGGCTCTCTAAGAGTGCTGAAAGAAGAAGATAAACTGGTGTTCACCAAGTTGATGCTAATAAATTTGTGCATGTACAACTTGATGCTATGACTAAAGAAATAAGATAGTTGACCGTAGCCAAGATATAAAATGAGCCCAAGCAGCTTGTAATATATGTGGAAGAGGACACCCTACTCATGAGTGTCAAGCCTTAACTAAGGAAGTGAATGTTGTGGGAAACTACAGTTTTAATGTAATGGGTCAGAGGTACCCTGGTTTTTCATAGAGTTCACGTAGGGGTAATGCGTATGCATGGAAACAAAACAACCCCATTCCTCTATTGACAAGGAGCTCCTAGTTTTATGGATCAGCCAAGGCAACAGTTTCAGCCTCAACAGTCTATTCAGTCTAGCAAGAAGATCTCATGAAGGCCTTCATTCTGAAAACTGATGAGAAGCTTGAAACTCATAGCTCAACTATACGGGAACATGGAGCAGCTATCATAGAACTGTCGGAAAGACAGGTTGGTCAACTAGCCACTCTATTCTCTAAAAGTATTCCAGGTACTCTCCCTGCTGATATAGAAAGAAATCCCAAGGAAACAATGAATGCTGTAACTCTGAGAAGTGGGAAAGTGTTGAAATATCTCACCCCAATCCAAAAAGATGTGAGACAAGAAAAATAAAAAGAAAGTGGGGAGTAGATGAAAAGAGATATTGATAAGAAGAAGAAAGTCCAAATGGAAGAAAACTCGAGAAGGGAGGAACCTGAGGAGAGCAAGCATATGCTTGCTCTACTTTTCCCTATAAAGAGAAGTAGAGAAAAGCTGGACAAGAAGTTTGGGAGATTTTTGGATGTGCTGAAACATGTTCATGTAAATTTACAATTCACAGAAGTGCTCTCACAGATGCCTGCTTATGCTAAATTCTTGAAAGAGATCCTTACGAAGAAGAAGAAAATAGATGAGACTTCATTGGTCAAGCTCACAGAGCATTGTAGAGCGATATTGCAAAATAACCTCCCCCCCCAAAAGTGTGGAGATCCAGGGAGTTTTACTATAACTTGCTCTGTAGGAACTATTCATTTTGATAAATCTTTATGTGATTCTAGTGCTTCAATTAATTTAATGCATTTATCTATCTACATGAAACTAGAGAAGGAGATTGGAGAGATAAGGTCTGCACCCATATCTTTGCAGCTGGCAGACCAAACGACTATAATACCCGAGGGGATAGTGGAAGATGTGTTAGTTCGGGTGGATAAGTTCGTATTTCCTATGGATTTTATAGTGGTAAATATGAAGGAAAAAAAGGAGGTCCCCCTAATCCTTGGAAGACCATTCTTCGCTACGGGTAGAGCTATATTAGATATACACGAGAGAAAACTCATCCTTAGAGTGGGGGAGGAGATTGTGACTTTTAATATGGACGTAGAAAAGGGAGAACAAAAGGACAAAACAACTGCGAGTGTTGAGTGGAAAGTAAAGTGCTCTAAAGAGAAGTCTGCGATGAGCGAGAAATATAAATGTGGGGTGTACCCAAAGAAGGCCGAGAATAATCTGTCCATATAGATGTGTGCATTAGTTCGGGCACGAGGAATGGATCCCGACTTCGACTCAGACCCCGATTAGATGTTCAGGGAAGTTTCCTTTACCTTATGCTTTTTAATTGTGTGACATGGGGACATGCCACAACTTAAAGTGTGGGGTGGGAGATATTTGTTTGTATGTATGTATGTATGTATGTATGTATGTATGTATGTATGTATGTATGTATGTATGTATGTGTGTATGTATGTATGTATGTGTGTATGTATGTTTTCTTTTTGTTAGTTGTAGGAGTTAGAGATAGAAAAAGTTGAGAATTTTTTAAAAAGTTTTTGATTTTTCCCGACGATGGATATCATCGACATGTTTCTTGAGGAATTAAAATTGAAGGAAAAACACAAAAAATATTTTCTTTTTTTAGGTAGTTTAACAAGCCCCCCTTGATTTTTTTGTGCCGCGGTTATTTTCCAAGGGTTTTATTTGAACCGGGTGTAGTTAGTTTTTAATTTTTTTAGGAGTAGGAAACCTTTATCTATGATTTGAATTGGAGGCAATATCTCTTGAATTTATTATACATTGAGAGTAGTGAGTTCTTTAATTGTAACGCTTAGGCTCAGTTTGTGATTATTGTATAAATACCTTAAATTGTATGATCTTAACTGTGCTTAACTGCTTTGACTAGAGTGTCTTGATAGTCCGATCCTGAGTGAGTTATGTTCCATGTGTATGTGAGTTTTTGTGTTATTCTGTGCATTGCATTTGATGTCTAGAACTTTCCCCATGTGTTTGTAAAGAGAAATAATAGTTTTATTCAGTCTTCGAAGTGATATAGTGGTTTCTTTGTTGAGCCAGCTATATGCTTTTACCCACCCAATTGTTATGTATCTTAGTTAACCTCGTTGAGCCTGTAATCTTGTTTCTTTGTCAACCACATTAAAATCCTTATCCATTTGTTTGAATGAGCCATCTATTTAAACCTATGATCTCTCGTGAGCACTTGAATTGTTTATGAACTTTGTAAAAGTAAAGTGCAGGGTGTTGGTTTGGATTTTGGGTGGAACTATTGAAATAGGAGAATGGCGCATTGTTTTGAAAAAGTAAGAGCCGCTTGAATTAAAAAATAAAGAAAAAAATAAGTGTATGATTGTGAAAAATATTCTTTGATAGTGGTAACTCTTGATGTATTTGTGCTTATATAAGTTGGGGGTTGATGTATATTGATGTGAAGGTAGAATTATGGTTTGACATAAGTGTGGGGTTCTGAGTGGTTTATTGTATGTATTAAAGTGCTTAGGGAGGTTTGGTCACTCTTGTATCCAAATATATCATACCCATCCCGTAGCATATATTACAACAAAATTAAGTCCTAATTGGTCTTTGACTGAATGAGCTCGATTTGTTGAGTATTACACTACGGGCAAGCCTATGGTATGTATTCTGTGGCATATGAATATTATTTCTAATAGTGAGTGAATTCTTTCTATTTTGAGTTCCTAATTGTTCTAAAATTTTATTGTGTGTGGAACTACTCTCTATTGTTGTTGAGGGAACTTGATTCACGAAGGAAAGGTAATGTTTGACATCTGTGTTAGAGTAAGTGAGTGGGTTGTGAAAAATGTGTGGTGCTTTGAGTAAAATCTTGAGGCTAGGATGTTACGGTATTGTGCTTAATTTGTTTTAAATATTCTTGGTGTGATGAGTTAGGAGAGTTGTATAAAAAAGTCGTGTCTATGTGAATTGTAGTTTGATTGCTCGAGGACAAGCAATGGTTTAAGTGTGGGGTATTGATGGTCGGATATAATTACGTGTTTTAGTCACTTATTTCACTCTATTTCACCGCACATTACTTGTGTTGAGCTTTAATTGGTAGTGTTTCACACTTATTGTGTGTTTTATGCCTTCTAGGAATGATTCCGAGCTATGTATATGTTGTGGAGCTAATTCACGCTAGTTGGAGATTTGATGTCTGAGTAAAAGCCCAAGGGATTAAGTCGGGATCATATTCGGGGGGTGGAAGACCAATTCTGGACGTCAAAACGCAAGATTTGAGCCGTACTCTGAGAAAGGTGTACAACCGCAACGCATGGTGCGCCATGGTTGTACAATTCCTGCTGCCTACAAATTGTTACCTCTCTGAAGATCTCCACTGATGCCTAGCAAGGCGCATCTGTGCAATTTTTACAAAGTGAAAATCCTACTCCGACTAGGAAAGGGTGATTTCGTCTGGGCCCAACCCTAATTGGTATAAATACATGGAAAAATGTTATATTCTGGTCATAATTCCTTCCGCACTCAAGAACCGAGTTTGGATTGAATTTATGCTTTCCTATAGTTTAATTATATTTGTGATGAATTGCTCCATGACTATGGAGTAGTTCCTTTTAGGGTTTGATGGATTTGGTGTATTGATGATTGTTTGTGGATTATAACTCTAGTTTTATGTATTGAAGCATTTTGGATTATTTAATTATTGCTTCTATATTCACTAGTTCATGTAATCGAGAGAGGCATAAATTGTGATATCTTTGCATTATATTGTTGGTTGAGTTCATAGATTCTTCTATGTAATCGAAAGAGGCTAGTTGAATCATTTATTAAACCTAGTTAGAAGAATAATCGAAACAGGTTTACCTAAAGACCGATCGACTACACATTCTTGCATATCTTCACGTGCTTAAATTGGTTCATCTCGTGAGGGTATGACTTAATTGAGAGAGGAGTTTTTACTGGATGTTTGAACTAATAATTGAGTGAATTTGAGAGACTCACTTGAACATTAGAAGTGAATTATCTAGATTTAGACCCTGAACAATTATCTTGCACCTATCCTGTCAAAACCCTATATTCTCCCACTGATAACCATATTTTCTTATTCCTGGTCTTGATAGTCACTAGTCAATAGCTTTAGATTCTTAGTTAATTTTAGTTATTAATCATATAAATTTCAACCGTTGATCCTCCTGGAGAGAAATCAAGCTAGAAACTACTAGAATACTGTTTAAATTCAATCCTTGTGGATACGCTATTATACTATTATATCTTTGATTAGCAAGCATAATTTAAGTGTGTGTTTTGCGCTCGTCACTCACCCTAGGACAGGCACTACCAAAACACCTTGAGGCTCATTAGGGGGCTTAGTTATATGAGGCGTACACCCTCAAACCCCCGACTGTGCGCCCTAAACACGCCTAACGCTCAGGGCTCGCCTAATAATTCCTGTGCAGGTCGTGTGTCGAGTTCACTAATTATTACTGTTGACTCTCAAAATTCTTTAAGAAATGAATGTTAAAGTTCTATTCATCTATATGAATATGAAGATTATGAATAACACAAATAATGAACCATAGTATTACACATGTACTAATTGAGAACATAGTGATGATGAATATCATTTGAACATTTCTTCTAAAAGTAGATTTACAAAATTTATATATGTACTTTCTAGATATTCATGTCTTAGTTCTGTCTCTCAGAATTATAAAACTTATATTATTTTGGTTTTTTAAAAGCAATTTTCTCTTTGATCATGAAGGAGTAATGTGTTTTAAATTACAGTACTGATAAAATTTATAAATTATTTACCTTTAAGGGGTAAAATTTATAGCTTAATAATTATTTATAATAATTTATACTTTTAATTATTTGAAAGTTAAGAATTTATAGTTGTAATGACCCGATCGGTCATTTTGGAGTTTTAGCATTCCGTTCGGTGGTTTGAGACGTTTAGTAGCTTCATATTATGTATTATGACTTGCGTGTATGGTCGGTTTTGATTTTCGAGCGGTTTGAGATTGATTTGGAAGAATGATTCTGGTTTTAAAAGCTTTAAGTTGGAAGAGTTGGCCAAGGTTTGACTTTTGGGTAAACGAACTCGGCATCAGGTTTTAATTATTCCAATAAGTTTGTATGATGATTTTGGACATGTCCGCAAAGTATGGTTAAATTCCGATGAGTTTTGGACAAGTTTGGGTTGTATGGTGATTGTTTTCGGTTTCAACGCCGATTTGAGCATAAAGGTTACCATATTGAGCAAATGACCTTTGATTCGTGTTTATACTAAATCATTATATCCTTATCTTAATTTTGGAACCATATCAACTGAAATCATCAAGTTTCATCATCGTATGAGGAAAGTAGGGCACAAAAGACTACCTACCAAAGTATATTTACATCACATTAATATATCTACAACTCCTCTCTGTCCCTCATGCCAACAATATGAAGAGACACTAGACCACATGTTTTTACGATGCCAAAATGTCCAAAACTTATGGCATCAACTTCACACCAACAACTCTATCACAACACTCCCACTTTTGCACAAAAAAACATTACCTACCCTTGCTAAATTACTAACTCTGGATTGCTGCTCCCCTTACAACATTCCATCAAAAATCATTATCCCTTACTGCCTTTGGCACATCTGGACTACGAGAAACAAATTAATCTCTGAAGCCAAAAAACATGTTCCCAAACTAGCAACCATCCTTCAACAAGCAACATAATACTACTACCTCATATACAAACAAACAACCCGACACCCGTCAAGAAAAATATATATAAAATGGCATCCACCGGATGAGGGAACCTTCAAGCTCAACACGGACGGAGCATGCATGGACAACAACACACTAAAGGGCTTTGGTGGTGTTTTTCTTAATGCACCCCACTACACGGGCAACAGGACAACAAGCACCCCACTAAACATAGAGCTATATGTTCTACTGGGAGGACTCATGTTGGCAGTTAAAAAAAATTTAACACCACTAGAGATCAACATTGATGCCACAGAGGTAATATCCGCACTCCATAACACAAATCAGCTTTACTCATCCATTATACATAAATGCAGGTACTTAATGCTCCAACTGGGTAGATCCTTAGTCAAGCATGTGTATAGGGAGAAAAATATGGTGGTTGATGAACTAGCAAAGCATGGAAGCAACAGGAGGCATACCAAGTCCGCAATCTTTTGGGACTCTCCACCTAGCTTTTTGGAAAGGGCACTAAGATATGATCACAATGGCACCACCTTAACAAGATGCATCAACAAAAGGGCTGTGCAAAACTCCTTTTGCTTAGAAACTCATGACACAAATTTTTGTAGGCCAAGTGCTATAGCAAATAGTACTTCTTTAGAATAGGCTTTGAAAATTTTTGAAAATGTTGTAACTAATGCTCCCTGTAACACTATCCTTTAATAGAAAGTAATCGTTGATTAACCAAAAAAAACCAGTGTTACTTGTGTAATATGGACCTCGAGCTCGATGACCTCGAGGTGGGTTAGGGACAATAAAGCAAGAACAGTAAAGTAAGAGCAATAAAGCTAGAGAATAATTCTAAAGAACAATGAACGAGAAAGTAAGATAGTATATTCGTTGCCAATGATTGGATCCTCTTTACAAATGATTGGGGTCCCATTTATATATGAGGGGAAACCCTAAATAAGGTACATTTCTATTTACAGTAAAGAATCCTATTGGTACAGCTGTATAACCACCTAGTACGAATTTGTACTAATTCGTACAAATCTGTCCCGGAATTTGCGCCATGATCTTTTGGGACGTGGCGAGAATCTTGTCCTTTCCGTAACAAACTCATAACGACATTATTTAGGCATCAGTCGTACTTTTCTCTGATGCTCATCGAGCACTTAGGTCCTCGAGCCTCTTGTTCTATCTTCGAGTCATAGCTCGACCTCTACTGGACTTCTGCCCTCGATGCACTTCTCTAGCCTACAAAATCGGGGCATAAGATTTTGATCGTATACAGATAGTCCCCGCATTTCTTAGAATGAAATTATAAGGAACTATTTGATTCTCGACCCTTCGATGCCCCAATCATGATGTCAGTCTCGTGATGTCAGCAACTGGTGTGACTAAAAGGTCGTGAAAAGGTCACGTCTGCACAGTTTTCGAAAAGCCATTAATTGAAAGCGGCGGATGGTCGGTCATTTGGCTTTATCAATACAATTAAGTGACCTCTATAAATAATCAAACTCCTCAATTTTGCAAACTTTACTTTTCAAAGTGTTCTTAAAATCTCATTAGCTTCTTCAATTTCTCTGAGTTCATCCTTCTCTCAAATTGTTCTAATTCCATCACCAACTTTTTCTTTTCTTCTGAATTTCTCAACAATAATGGACAAAATGTATAGAGCTGTACCTCAGAAAGAAAAATTCCCTTCGTCATCATGTCCTTCGAGAAGTAAACCGATGGTGCCACCTCGTATCGAGGAGTGTATTCTCGGGCCGTGCGAAATGACTTCCGATTTCACAGTCGAGAAAACCTTTTCAGTCCCTGGTCGATGCGAACCCGTGCCTCGGTACATTAGTTTGATAACCGAAGCCGAACTCGAGCATGTGAGAAATGATTGCCACTAGGTGGGTAAGGAGGTGGTGATCCCTTCCCTTGAGGAGGATATTACTACCTACAAAGCAGGGTACCTGAGCGTGTACACCTATCCGTTCACGTTGGGTCCCGTAGATCCTACCCTCGGTCCTATAGACCCAGTCATTCTCGAATTTTGCCAACAATACCAAGTGAAGCTTGGTCATATCTATCCTTTATTCTGGCGAATCGTCAATCTGATCAGATACTTCTCGAACCAGGTCGAGGGGATGTCTTTTACCCTGGACCATCTAATCAGGCTATACAACCCTCGCCTTTATTGAGGTGGCCTGATAAAGCTACAACGCCGTTCCTCAAAATCTCTTTTTTCCATCATCAATGAGGACAAGGATCGAGGGTGGATGAGCCGGTTCGTCCGCATCAGGACCTCCGACCTGATTCCTGCTGAGAGGATTCCATTCCTCGAGGAATGGAACATGAAACATAAGTACAGACTTATCGATAGTGATCGAATACTCCACTTTTTCTGCTCTTTCTCGATCTTATCCCTTTCTCGATCACATTTTTCCATAATGATGCAGCAGACGCTTGGTTTCCTGGTGCCTTTCTGGACCTCCCAGGCTGGGTTCGGCTTCTGGGCTCTACTTCTTCATACGTCGAACACAGCTGGCGTGACTTGTCCAAAGTCGATGGGAGGCCAAAAACCATGGTGAGTTCTATTGTTTGCATTCGAGAGGGAGACACCATTGCTATGTGGCCACCCCCGCCTGGTGAAGAAGAAATCCCAAAGCCTGTTAAAGAGAAGAAAAGAAAGAGGGGGTCGCCTGCAAGTTCCCCAAAGCCAAAGAAATGCAAGCTTCGAAAGCCTAGGGCCGATACCGTGGCCTTATCTCTGGAAACGGCCCAAAGTCTTCGTGTTGAGAACGCCGCCGGGCCTGGTGTTCTCCGAAGGGAAATTTCAGGATGCCCAGGACATGAGGACCCCTGATGTGGGGACGGCCCATGAAGGGGGTGACATTTTATGGGAGTGCGTTGCGGGGATCGAGGATGGTCCGATCTTGACACCTCATTTATTTTTGATGAGGCCCAAAGGCTTCTTAAACAAGTAAGTTTTTTGTCTTCATAATTATGCTCGATTTTAAATCTCATCTTTCTAAGTTTACCTTCTTTTCTTTGCGTAAAGGCCGTGTTTATTCATCGGCAAGAATTTTCCCATTCTCGGGCCGATCTAGACCGATGTGAAGCCAAACTTAAGAAGCTGGTGGAAGAGAGAGAAGGCCTTAAGTGCATTTATCTAAAGAAAGAGGAGGATGTTGGGGATCTCCGAGTTGAGTTGGCGAAGGCTCATCAAGAACAGACCGAGCTTATTGAAAAAGTGATACACCTCTCCAGGATTTGTTATGCCTTTATCCAATTATGTGAAAAACACTTCAGCTTTGCAGATCCAGCAGAAGGGCGAGCTGGTGGAGCAGCTTTGAGAAGAGCTCAAGGTGAAAGAGGCAGAGACTCTAGGATGGAAACAACATATGGACCATCTCGCCTCAGAAAAGGACACCCTTCTGGAAAAGCTGGCCTCCGTCGAGCACTAACTTCGAAGTACAAAAGAGGAGAGCTGCAAATTTGAGGAGCTTCAAGCTAAGTCGGCCGATGAATTTGCTAAAGCCAAGTCCGAGGCTAAGGCATTCGTGTCCTCGTATCGAGCTGATGTTGCTGCTGCTAATGCTCGGGCATAGGAGATCTCTATCGCACCCAAGCTTAAGTTATCATGTGTCCTCCACCATGCTAGGCTGGAACCCTGAAGATAAACTCTCGAGGAGGTGCATGCTAGAGGCTTCGTCCTCTCGGACGGCATCGAGAAGGTGAAAACTTTAGAGGAAGACGCAGTTGCACTGCTCTCCAATGATGAGGATTCTGCCAGCGGCTCCAAGAGTGAGGGAGACGAAGATGAATTCCCCCGGGAGGAGGAGGTCCCTGAAGATAAAGCTACCAAAGATACAGCTCCTGGGGATATTGCCTCCGAGCAAGTAGCCCAGAAAATAGATTAGGTTCTTTTTTTTTCTCATTTTTTTGCTTTTGTGTAAGGGCCCCTCGTGGGAATTGTAAATATATCTCTTACTAACATAAAGAACCTCTTTGCTCCATTTTCATTTTGTGTTAAATTCTGCTTCGTCTTCATTTGTGAAATGAAATTTGATTTTGTAATTCTAATGATCAGTCTGAGTATTGACCTGGACTCAGAATATGGTGAACCCTTAGGTTTTTGTTTGATCAATGGGAGATAATAGAATACCTCTTATTGTTTAATCCTCGGGCTAAGCTTTAATTCAGTTAGATACATGCTCGAAGTGATGAGAATCTTGAGTCTGAGCTGAGTGAGAGCAAGGTCTCGAACTCCATGTGCTTCGGACCTTATGCTCTTAAATATTGGTCTTTAGGGTTTCTTAATATTGGCCCTTAGGCTCTTTTAGGTTGGGCCAATTCGGCCTCTAAAGCAGCTATAATTTTCCCTGTTTTCGGGTAAACGACTTAGTGAGAAATTTGGTATGCCTTAGCATGTGTTTTTGTACCCGTTGGGTTTTTCGAAAGTTCAATCGATTGGAACCTCGTTTGTAATTTACTTTGTAACTTAACTGAATACCTCTTGAGATATTTTTAAAGGCTGATGTTATCCAAGCCTCTAAATTATTGGCTGATTTTATCAAAGCCCTTTATCATTTGCTTTTGCCGAGGGTAGCCTGATTTAACCGATTTTTCAAAGTGTTTGAAGGCCTTTAATTTTATGGAGAAAATCAGACGTCTCCGAGCCGCATTATTTCGGCCGTAGCCTTTTCATGTGACCGTAACCTTTCATATGGATGTAGCCTTTAATGTGGCCGTAGCCATCGGGTATGCTTCTTGGACTTGTTTCCTGATGACCTTTCGAACTTGTTCGAGAGGTTAGTCCCTGAGTATGATCGCCTTGGCCTTTATATCGAGGGGATACCTCTTAGAGGTCTTATGAGTTCGAGTTTTCGATGATTCGATGTGTTGACTGTTGATGACAATCCCCGAGTATTCGGGGTGCATTTGCGTTCTGGCCCTTGAGCCGTTTCTCGTAGGATTATAAGTGTGTTATAATAGTAGACTTCTTTAAAACAACAAGAATGCTTCTTTGAATAATTGATACATGCACACATGTTTTGCCGTCGGGGCTCGACTATTCTATATGGACACGGTTCATTCGACCATTTGGCCCATTACAAAGTCCTTTATATTCTGTTAATACAAAATATTGAGAAAAATTAGAGTATTTAACCAAAAAAATCAATTTTATTTAAACCAGATCTTTTAGACTCCAAATTTATCTTAGATCATTATTTGTACGTGTTTACCTCGAAAATACGAGTAACAATTAAATTTGATTTGTGGTTTTAAAGATATGTGATCTAGTCCAATACCAATTAGTAAGCAAGTAATATAGAGTATAAAGGAGAAGAATCGAAGAACCAAACCAGTGTTACTTGTGCAATATGGACCTCGGGCTCAATGACCTCGAGGTGGGTTAGGGAAAATAAAGCAAGAACAGTAAAGTAAGAGCAATAAAGCTAGAGAATAATTCTGTAGAACAATGAACGAGAAAGTAAGATAGTATATTCTTTGCCAATGATTGGATCCTCTTTACAAATGATTGGGGTCCCTTTATATATGAGGGAAAACCCTAAATAAGGTACATTTCTATTTACAATAAAGAATCGTATTGGTACAACTGTATAACCACCTAGTACGGATTTGTATTAATTCGTACAAATCTATCCCAGAATTCGCACCATGATCTTTGGGGACGTGGAGAGAATCTTGTCCTTTACGTAACAAACTCATATCGAGCACTTAGGTCCTCGAGCCTCCCTTTCCATCTTCGAGTCCTAGCTCGACTTCTACTAGACTTCTTCCCTCGATGCAACTTCTCGAGCCTACAAAATCGGGACATATGATTCTGACTGTATACAGATAGTCCCCGCATTTCTTAGAATGAAATGATAAGGAACAATTTCATTCTCGACCCTTCAATGTCCCAATCATGATGTCAGTCTCGTGATGTCAGCAACTGGTGTGACTAAAAGGTCGTGAAAAGGTCACATCTGCACAGTTTTCGAAAAGCCATTAATTGAAAGCGGCGGATGGTCGGTCGTTTGGCTTCCTCAATACGCTTAAGTGACCTCTATAAATAATCAAACTCCTCAATTTTGCAAACTTTACTTTTCAAAGTGTTCTTAAAATCTCATTAGCTTCTTCAATTTCTCTGAGTTCATCCTTCTCTCAACTTGTTCTAATTCCATCACCAACTTTTTCTTTTCTTCTGAATTTGTCAACAATAATGGCCAAAATGTCTAGAGCTGTACCTCAGAAAGAAAAAGTCACTTCGTCATCATGACTTTCGAGAAGTAAAGCGGTGGTGCCACCTCGTATCAAGGAGTGTATTCCCGGGCCGTGCGAAACGACTTCCGATTTCAAAGTCGAGAAAACCTCTTCGGTCCCTGGTCGATGCGTACCCATGTCTCGGTACATTAGTTTGATAACCGAAGCCGAACTCGAGCATGTGAGAAATGATTGCCACTAGGTGGGTAAGGAGGTGGTGATCCCTTCCCTTGAGGAGGATATTACTACCTACAAAGCAGGGTACCTGAGCGTGTACATCTATCCGTTCACGTTGGGTCCCGTAGATCCTACCCTCGGTCCTATAGACCCAGTCATTCTCGAATTTTGCCAACAATACCAAGTGAAGCTTGGTCATATCTATCCTTTATTCTGGCGAATCGTCAATCTGATCAGATACTTCTCGAACCAGGTCGAGGGGATGTCTTTTACCCTGGACCATCTAATCAGGCTATACAACCCTCGCCTTTATTGAGGTGGCCTGATAAAGCTACAACGCCGGTCCTCAATATCTCTCTTCTCTACCATCAATGAGGACAAGGATCGAGGGTGGATGAGCCGGTTCGTCCAAATCAAGACCTCCGACTTGATTCCTACTGAGAGGATTCCATTCCCCGAGGAATGGAACATGAAACGTAAGTACAAACTTATCCATATTGATCGAATACTATGCTTTTTCTGATCTTTCTCGATCTTAACCCTTTCTTGATCTCATTTTTTCATAATGATGTAGCCGTCGCTTGGTTTCCTGGTGCGGTTCCGGATCTCCCAGGCTGGGTTCAGCTTCTGGCCTCTATTTATTCAAATGCCGAACACAGCTGGCGTGACTTGGCCAAAGGTAGATGGGAGGCCAAAAACCATGGTGAGTTCTATTGTTTTCATTCTTGTGTTCCTTAGTGAATACTTACTCTAATTTTTATGCAAGCCTGGGAGACGCCGTTGCTATGCGGCCGTCCCCGCCCGGTGAAGAAGAAATCCCAAAGCTTGTTAAAGAGAAGAAAAGGAAGAGGGGATCGCCCGCAAGTTCCCTGAAGCCAAAGAAAAGCAAGCTTCGAACGCCTAGGGCCGATACCATGGCCTTATCTCCAGAAACAACCCAACATCTTCATGCTGAGAATAAAGAGGAAGGCGGCGAAGAGGGAGAAAATGATGGCTGCCAATTGGTAGCTTGGAAAAGAGGAAGAACTGATGCTTCGAAGTCTCCTGAACTGATGGTGGAAGATGCGGTTCAATCCTGAACCAAAGAAATTTTATAGGGGAGCTCGAGCAAAGTCCCCGATCCATCAGGTGGAAAAAGTCCGCCTCATCCCGAGGGACACTTGGTGGATGAGCTCGAAGAGCCTAACTTCGAGGCCCTTCAAAGAAAAGATGATATCTCAAGTGAATCACTTGGGGTAATCAATGTAGATGATTCGTCGCCGGGCCTGGTGTTCTCCGAAGGGCAATTTCGGGATGCCTAGGCCATGAGGACTCCTTATGTGGGGACGAACCATGAATGGAGCGACATTTTTGGAGTGACT
Source organism: Nicotiana knightiana (assembly GCA_005239525.1). NCBI lineage: Eukaryota > Viridiplantae > Streptophyta > Magnoliopsida > Solanales > Solanaceae > Nicotiana > Nicotiana knightiana. The sequence goes on from ML432780.1 coordinate 25,028, forward strand.
TGCAAGGATCAAGGATGGTCCCGGTCCTGACACCTTGTTTATTTTTGATGAGGCCCAAAGGCTTCTTAAACAAGTAAATTATTTGCCTTTATAATTATGCTCGAGTTTAACTCTCTTCTTTCTAAATTTAGGCTTCTTAAACAAGTAATTTTTTTGCCTTCATAATTATGCTCGAGTTTAACTCTCATCTTTCTAAATTTAACTATTTTTCTTTGCGTGAAGGCCGTGTTTGGTGGGATATATATATCATATTTGTGATCTAAAACATCAATTGGCATCAGAGCATGTTATCCTTAAAGGCTAACACCTTGGAGAAGATTAAGATGAGTGCACCATCTGGAAATTGGGAAGGTCAATCAACTGCAAGGCCACCACTCTTCAATTGCCAATACTACTCATGGTGGAAAAATAGGATGAAGGATCGCCTAATTGGAGAAGACTATGAACTATGGGACATAGTCACTGATGGTCCTCTAGCTACCATGATGAAGACTGCTGAAAGTATAGATATACTAAAGACAAGAGTTGATTGCACTGCTGAGGATCTGAAGAAATGGGAGAAGAATGCAAAGGCCAAAAAGTGGCTAGTATGTGGACTAGGTCCAGACGAGTACAGCAGAATCAAAAGATGCACCACTGCCAAAGAGATTTGGGACACCTTGCAAGTAGCCCATGAAGGAACACCTCAGGTAAAAAGGTCAAGAGGTACTCTACTATACTCTCAGTATGAAAACTTCACTATGAAAGAAGGGGAGACTATCCAAGAGATGTACACAAGGTTCACAACTTTGACTAATGAACTGAACTCTCTTGGAAGAGTCATTCTTGAAGGGGACAAGGTTGAGAAGATCCTAACAAGGGTCTTGCCTATTTCTTGGGAAAGAAAAATCACTGCTATCCAGGAATCTAAAAATATGGCAACCCTCAGATTAGATGAGCTAATTGGAAACCTCACTGCCTATGAACTGAGAAGGCAGACAATGAAGATGGATGGTCCAAAGAAGGAGAAGAGTCTAGCCCTAAGAATCACTGAGGGAGCAGATCTGGAAGATAATGAGATAGCCATGATCACCAGAGAATTCAAAAACTCTCTCATGAGGAAGAAAGGCATCTCTAGAGATGGAAACTACAACAAAGCAAAAGCTCCATCTCATTAAAAACTACAACAACAAACCAACGAGGGATGCTATAAATGTGAGAGAAGGAACAGAAAGAAGGAACATGTCCAACCCAAGAAAACCACAACAAAGGCTAGGTTGCTGCTTGGGGGGAAAGTTCAGATGAAGAATCAGAAGATGGGGAGACTGAAGATCAGGCTCTCATGGAAATTGGAGAATCTGACAAGGAATCACATGAAGAACTAGAGGTAAGTATCTCCCATCTTAAAAACAAAGTAAAGTTCCTATCTCAGGAAAAACTCTCTGAGTTGATACTTAATTTCATAGATGATTTTGAGGAAACAACCAAAGAGAAGGATCAACTATCTAAAGAATGTGCAATGCTAAAAGCAAAATGCATAAACCTGGAAATCAGAGTCAGTGANAAAGAACTTGGCAAAGCCAAAGATGAATTAGATCGAACTTGTATATAGAATAAATTCTCTGACGCCCTGATATGGCTTCAAGAGAATCATAGTAGCAACAGGAGAGGGATTGGCTTTGGAAATCAATTGCCCAAGTGGGATTCCTAAAACAAGTATCTCACTCTTCATGAGAATAAAATCTGCACCCTTTGTGGTAAGACTGGGCACTACAAATATGAGTGTACTGCAAAAGAGCATGCCAGTCGAAGAAATGAGAGGTTTGTAAAAGGGAAAAATTGGATACCAAATTGGGCCAGGAAAAATTAGATTCATCCATTCTCTCATAGAAAAGGACCCAAACTAGTTTGGGTTATTAAGACTAACCTTTGATTCTTTTTGTAGGTTCAAGTGAGAGGAGGCAGCCAAATTTGGTATTTGGATAGTGGCTGCTCAAAGCATATGACTGGGAACATGGAACGGTTCCTTTCACTTGGAAGTCTCAAAAGAGGAAATGTCTCCTTTGGAAATGGAAAGAAATGTGAAATCATTGGGGTTGGTAAGGTATCTAATAGATGGCTTGAAATATAGACTGATTAGTGTATCAGAGCTGTGTGACAGAGGTAACCTGGTTGCTTTTACTTCCAAAAATGTTTTGTGATTAACCTTCTTACTGACAAGATTGTTTTGCAGGGTGAAAATGAACCTTCCACTATGTCATAGACTTGTCCACACTGTATGAAAATGAACTCACTTGCCTAAGTGTGTTGGACAGTGATCCCCTCCTGTGGCACAAACGACTTGGTCATGCAAGTCTAACTCAGCTTAACAAACTAGTCTCTAAGGACTTAGTGGTAGGACTTCCTAACATTAAGTTCAAGGAAGACAAAGTTTGTGAGGCATGTGCCAGGGGGAAGCAGGTAAGGTCCTCTTTCATAACTAAGAAAATAGTCATTACCACCAGGACGTTGGAACTAGTTCATATGGATCTATGTGGTCCTATGAGAACTTTGAGTAGAAGTGGTAAGAGATATGTGATGGTGCTAGTTGATGATTTTTCAAGGTTCACTTGGACCTTATTCCTGGCATCTAAGGATGAAGCATTTGATATGTTCACCTCATTTGTCAAGAAAACTCAAAATCAATTAGGACATCAACTGGTATGAATAAGATCTGACCATGGTACTAAATTTGAGAATGCTAAGTTTGATGAGTTCTGTGATAAACATGGTGTTAATCATAACTTTTCTGCTCCTAGAATCCCACAGCAAAATGGGGTTGTTGAAAGGAAAAAGGAAACTCTTGAAGACATGGTAAGAACCATGCTCCTATCTAGCAAACTACCTCACAGCTTCTGGGCTGAAGCAATAAATACTGCTTGTTACATAATCAATAGATGCATGACCAGACCTCTGGTAGAGAAAACTCCCTATGAATTACTTAAAGGGAGAAAGCCCAACATATCCCACTTTAGGGCTTTTGGATGCAAGTGTTTTGTACATAATAATGGCAAAGATTCCCTAGGAAAATTTGACCCCAGAAGTGATGAGGGCGTATTCTTGGGATATTCATCACATAGTAAAGCTTATAAAGTGTAAAATAAAAGAACTATGTGTGTAAAAGAAAGTATACATGTTGTCTTTGATGAAACTAACATTCTTGCTGAGATACGGGAACCTGAAGATGAGGAGCTTGGACTGGTAAGAAGCAGTGATCACACTGAAGCAAGCATGGAAGGTGGAACAGGTGATGGGCCAGGTTTAACTACCCCAAGCATCATGACAGGGGGAATTCAACATTTGCAACCTGGCCCTGATCCTGCTCTACAGCAACAAGACACCATGGAATAAACTAGGAATAAAAAGCTGGTACTTAAGCCACATAGGTATCAGAGTTCTTACCCTATTGAGAACATCATAACAGATTTGGCATCCGGAATCAAAACAAGATCATCCTTCAAAAATCTGTGTGCGTTTGATGCCTTTCTATCCATGATCGAACCAAAGAACATTGGGGAAGCCCTACAAGATGCTGATTGGGTAAATTCCATGCAAAAAGAGTTGAATCAGATGAAAGAAGTCAAGTATGGCACTTGGTACCCAGGCCACTAGATAGATCAGGAATTGGCACCAATTGGGTCTTCAGGAACAAGCTCGATGAGGATGGAATTGTTACAAGGAATAAGGCAAGATTAGTTGTTCAAGGATATAGTCAAGAAGAAGGAATTGAATATGATGAGACCTTTGCCCCTGTGGAAAGACTGGAGGCAATCAGACTTCTTATAGCATTTGCTGCACACATGGAATTCACTCTTCATCAGATTGATGTTAAGAGTGCCTTTCTAAATGGATATCTGAAGGAAGATGTATTTGTCAAGAAGCCTCCAGGTTTTGAAAACAAGGAGTCACCTGACCATGTGTACAAACTCGACAAGGCTCTAAATGGCCTCAAACAGGCACCAAGAGCATGGTACGAACGATTATCAAAATTCCTGCTAGAACATGGGTACAAACGAGGCAAAATTGATAGTACCTTGTTCTTAAGGGAAAAGGGTAAGGATCTCCTGGTTGTGCAAATATATGTGGATGATATTATATTTGGGGCGACTTCTGAAAAATTGAGCAAGGAATTTGCTATGCTAATGGGAAGTGAGTTTGAGATGAGTATGATGGGTGAGCTAAACTTTTTCTTAGGCTTGCAAATTAAGCAAAACCCAAATGGAACAATGATCCACCAACAAAAGTATGTGAAAGAATTGCTCAAGAAGTTTAAAATGGAAGACTCAAAAGAAATAGACACTCCCATAGCCACAACTACAAAATTGGATGTGGATGAACCTGGTTCATCTGTTGATCAGAAGCTATATAAAGGGATGATTGGGTCTCTATTGTATCTCACTGCCAGCAGACCTGATATTGTGTTCAGCGTGGTATTGTGTGCTAGGTTTCAGGCAAATCCAAAGGAGTCCCACCTCACTGCAGTAAAGAGAATTTTGAGATATTTGAAAGGCACCACTGATTTATGCCTTTGGTATCCTAAAGGTAGTAATTTCGACCTTGTAGGATATGCTGATGCTGATTATGCAGGATTCCTGGTTGACAGGAAAAGTACTTCAGGTATGGCTCACTTTTTGGGTTCATGCCTTGTGTATTGGGCTACCAAGAAACAAAATTCAGTAGCCTTGTTTACTGCTAAGGCTGAATATGTGGCTGCAGCCTCATGCTGTGCCCAATTGTTATGGATCAAACAACAACTCATGGACTTTGGTATTGATTTGGGATGCATTCCTATTTTTTGTGATAACACTAGTGCTATTAGTATGACGAAGAACCCGATTCATCACAAAAGGACTAAGCACATAGATGTTAGACACCATTTCCTAAGGGATAACTATGAAAAATGAATGATCTCAATCGAATTTTGTGCTACTGATCATCAATTTGCTGATATATTCACTAAATCACTTAGTAGGGAGAATTTTGAGAGAAACATGCTGGACTTAGGGATGATTAAGATCACCTGATTGAGAAATATTTATATAAATGAATCTTTTTTGGCTAGAAAATTTTAATTAGGTACTTAATTAGATTAATAATTGCTCAGCATTATGTCTTTATTGCCATACTCTTGTGCCATGTATTAATGTGATTCCCTGGATACTAATAATGTTTATCTATCTTTGTAAATTGAGGCAATTTAAAGATTTCTAACAGGATGAACCTGGTTCATCTATGCTGATTCATCTGACTGACAAGGTACGTACTCCTCTCCATATATTAATTCAATTATAGTCACACATGAGCAGGATTCTATCTATATTTGGTTCATTCCTAAGTCTTTGTACTAATCCATAAATGAACCCATTCCAAGGAGTCACATCAACACTCAATTAGCCTAGAATTAGGGAACTCTCAACCGTCAAATCAATGACACTCCTACAACTATTAGACTTCCACTTGAATAAATTTTTTACCCGTTGTAAAATTAATAGCCATATCTTATAAAAGGCAATCATTACTCCTCTCTTCATAAAGCTACCTTCAAACAAAGTTCAACTCATACTACACAACCCAAAACTTTCAACTCGTCCTTTCCTCCTAAAAATACATAAAAATGTCTTCACCACAACCAGCTTATTCGTCTAATTCCTCATCTAATCGTGATTATGATGGAGGACATTCTGAATCTGCCTCCAATTCTCCATTCGTTTATAGTTCTGAATCACCAGAAATTAAATCATCCCCTGAAAATACACCCATTCCTGAACCCACTCCAAACCTTACTTCTACCCCCAAGAATCGATGTGTTAAAGTTCTTGCCCGAAAATCTGTTGCTTCTGGGGCTAGGGAAAAATTCTTGGAGGATCTTATTAAAGCAGACAAAGGTACTAAGTCAAATTCATCCAGTGAATCCTTTAAATCAGCTAATGAGGAAGACGCACCTGGTTCAACTAGTTCTGAAAAAGATCTTGAAATCAATTCTGAATTTACTTCTGCTGATAAAAGATTCGTGTTGGTTGGGTTTGTTATTGATGTAGAAATACCTGGAAGGAAGAAGTATGGAAGAAAAAAAAGAATTCTTGAGAGAGAGGGAAACGAAGAGGTGAGGGGATCTAAGGAGGATGGTACCACGCTGGTTATCTGTGGTCCCATTCCTGAAACTGTTGGAGAAAACGTCACTAATTTAAGGGTAAGCATAGTTGAGGAAGCTGCAGCAGTTCTTGCAAGTCTGAAGAAAGGAGAAAATGAACCTGGTTCATTGGGGGAAGAAACATTGGCTGAAAGGTTGAAGAAACTAGGGGAGTCTTATAACCCCAAGAGAAGAAGAAGTTAGAAACCCAAGAAGGCAACTCACACAGTTCCTTCGAAGAAAAGAAAAATTTCTGAAGTTGCTGATGTTCCTACTCCAAAAGTAAGAGCTACTCGTAGTACTGTGAGAGATGAAGAAGAGAAATTAGAAAAGTCTCTGAAGGAGAGCAAGAATAAGAGGGCAGCAAAAGGAAAAGCAAAAGTTGGAGAGCCTGTTGAGGCTATTGAGATTGAAGAGACTGGGTTGGACCTGGTCCAACAGGAGGAGCAACCTGCTCCAGGTGTGGCTGAGACACCAAAACCCACAAAGGCTAAGGCTTCTTTAAGGAAGTCAGCTAGAATGTCCGTCACACAAATAGATCTGTTAAGAAGACTAGGGCCAAGCCAAAGAAAGTGAAAATGGTTGAGGATGATGATGTAGACTGGAGTGGAGTGGAGGAGAAGGAAATTGGAGAGGTGACTCACAGAGTTACCATGTTTGGAAAAATAACAATACTGAAGGGTAAGTTGCATGGATGGCAGGCTGGCAAGAGCTGAGTTGGTAGAATTTATGGGGAATGCCATTGTCAAGGAAGGCAGGGTCACTTCTATGGTCAAAGGAATTGAAGTTTCCTTTGATGTTAAAGAACTGTGTGTTATTCTAAACATACCAACTAAGGGCTATGATGACTACACAAGGCAGAGATGGCCTTGTCTAGATGGGATGGCCTCAGCAATCAACATCACCAGGTTCTTTAGTGATAGTGAGAAGGAGATTGAACCCATGCCGGTTTACAAGAGTGAAATGAAGCCATAGCACAAGCTACTCTTTGAGTTTGTCATCAAGTTCCTATTGCCTAGACAAGAAAGAAGGCACATGGAAAATTATATGGATCTTACCTTGATGGAATGCTTGTACAGGGGAAATCAAATTAATTGGCCGACTTTCATCATCCAACTCTTTGACAGAGTGGTGAATGGAACCAAAGCACACACAATTCTTTATGGCTTCATTCTGACAGCAGTGCTTGCACATTTTGGGGTTCCAGTAAAGAAGGCTGAGATGGCTACTACCAAAGACTATTTTGGGAAGGAAACTTTTCTCACATGTGACTATAATGTCAATGTTCCTGTGGATGAACCCGATTCATCTAGGAAGCAACCAGTCAACAGCAAAGTTAGAACTCTGGTGCAGGAAAACGAGATTAAGGATATGGAGATCCTTCATTTGAAGTCTCGTGTGATTGAGGTTGAAGCTGAGCGGGATGCTCTTAAGGCTGAATTAGCAAAGGAGAAAGAAAAGAACGAGGGTGTTCTTCAGCAGATGTAGTCTCTCCTACAATCCAAGACCACAACCTCCTCTGCACCTTCCCATCCTTAGGCTTTCCAGAGCTTCCAAAACCTATCTTTAGACGAGTTATTCAATTTCAGTTCTTTTTACATTTTTTTTGCTCATGGTTGGTTTGTTTTTATTTTTCTGTATGGTGGTTGATTATCGTTACTAATCGATAATTTTGCTTCTAGTTATTGACTTGTCTCAGTTTCTTAGTTAGCTAACATTTATTGGCTTCTTGTGTTGATTAATCATGCTTTGCACCTTCAGTTGCCTCAATGGCCATGGGTAATAATTAATAAAACTGGTAAGTATATCCTTTTGCAAACTTTTTGATGATGCCAAAAAGGGGAAAATATGTGCTGAAATTTTGAAAATGTTTTTAAAGTGATATTTATAACCTAATGAACTTGGATTCTCTACGATTAATGCTTAAAACCATAAAAAGTGTTTGAAAGGTATACAGGATTAAGCACAGAGTTTGTCATCATCGAAAAGGGGGAAGTTATTGACCCATGTCACTGCATAGTTTTGAAGATTGACAAATGGCTGACTAGTTGAACTAGGTCCATCAGAGCACACATCTTGAACTGATGAGCTAGCACATGAATCGTATATGCATAGGAGATATTTGTGAATGTGAAATATCAATGAACCAAGAGATTGTCTCCTAATGCGAAAAGGTTGCAAACTGATGAGATAATTGAAGTCGAATTCAGCAAGGAAAGTAACAAAATAAAGGAAGTTGAGTTTGGTACGAATTAGTTTCACCCAGGTAGAGTTGAACTAGAATTGGATGACAAGCTCAAAAACTGACTCTATAAATACTTGATGTATTTCTGCTGGAATTCTACATACACAAAAGCTGAAGTGAATCAAAATCTGAAAGCAAAGTTCCCAGAGTTATTTTGCTAGCAGAATCATTGTGCGATNTCCTAGGATTACAAAAGAGTTTATTTTGTAAGTCCATTTGGCTCATAGTTTAGCGAAGAGTTTGAGCAAATCCTACTGAGGAGTAGGTCGTAGTTTTTTCACCTTTTGAGCCAGGTGTTCTCCACGTAAAAATCTCTGTGTTTTTACTTTACTGCTTTTTATTATTCCGCAACAGTAGTAGTTGGAACACCAAGAAAAACCAGGTTCTTCTACTAACACAACACTCAAAAATTGGGTACCACACAAAGTAACCTATCTTCTTGTGTGGTATTGAAGTCTAAAACATCCCACAAGGGTTTTTTGGAGGGGTGCCATAGCATCCTCCGCACTTTAGACATTGTTGAGACGAGTGGGGTTGCTTTTACCACATTCCAGCTTTAAGGAGCAGCTTAGCAGTGGTGGCGGGCATATGAGTTGTGTAGCCCGGCCGAGTCAGCTTCACTTACGTGGAGTCAGTTTTTAGAGATGTTCTTGAGAGAGTTTGTACCTCAGTCCCTTCGGGATGCATGGCGCGCGGAGTTTGAGAAGTTGCGCAGGGCACTATGTCAGTATTAGAGTATGCCATCAGATTCAGTGATTTGGCCAGGCATGCACCTGCTTTAGTTGCTAAAGTTAGAGGACGAGTCCGCATATTCATTGAAGGGATCAGGCATGACACTCGGTACAGCATGGCTCGAGAGTTGGAGTCATATGTTTTGTTCCAGCAGGTGGTAGGAATCGCTCGCCGGTTAGAGGGCATGTGGGACCGGGAGAGAGAGGAAACACGACATCAGGAGAGAGAGTCTAGGGACGCAAGGAGGCCTCGTAGGCCGGAGAGATCTGCTGGTCCTTATTTTGGAGGCAGGGTGCGCCACGGTAGGGGTTTTGTGGGTCAGCCAGTTCAGTTTGCATTACCGGCTTTGGGGTTTCAGGTTCTCGTGGGTCTCATAGTACTCGTATTGCATAGTTTCCACAGCCACGCCAGCAGAGAGGTTGTTTTGAGTGTGGTGATACCAGTCACAGGGTGAGAGATTGTCCCAGGCTCCGGGCATATGTGTTACAACAGGGCATTCGGGTGAGTAGAGGGCACCCAAGAGGGGGAGGCCCGTCCCGTTGATGTGTTTCTTATAATAGGCTGGGGGTCGTGATGCCAGACGTTAACATACATACATGTTTTGATTTTTTACAGAGGGGCACCATTTGTATTTAATTATAGCTCTGCTGGTCGGGTCGAGTTTCGTTATTTGTTGTCGCTTATGAGTGAGTTTCATGCTTTGCACTCTATTTTCGTGTTTGCCCCCGTTGGGAGATTCTGTGAGTGGTAGCCCGTGTCTATCATTTGTTTCTATTCATTATTGAGATATATAAGACTAGTAGTAAATTCCTGTTGTCCAGTACGATAGTCTTGATGTGATTCCTGAGTATAGTGGTTACGAGATGTGATTCTTATGCTCCACCAGTGTGGGAGCCATCACGTGTTGTAATTTTATTGAAGAAGTGATCTAGTGAAAAGTTCCATTTGGTGGGATATATATATCCTATTTGTGATTTAGATTTGAGGGTGAAACCCTCGTGATTTCATGTGATTTGAAGTGTTTGAACCGGGCTGTGTACCGTGATAGAAGTTATACGAGGATGGGATCCTTGTGATTTGTTCATATGATTTAATTCTTTCCTTGTTATATTGTTTTGTAGGTTAGCATTGATAGAGAGTTGTGATTGTCTTGCTTGTTTGATAGTTTCCTTATGTGTTCCTCTTTTCACATTCAGTCATTTTCGTTCTGTGTTCCTTGAGTTTTAGCTTGCGGGGTGTGTGCCCGGTGGTATTAGTTGTGGCTTACTGGTTCAGGTGTCAAAGTTATGAGGTGTTCATGTTCCTTGCATTATTATCAATGTGATGGAGGTTTGGAATAGAGTTCTAACGGATATGAGGCTAATTGTCGGTGTTGAGTTGATTTCGGGCAGCTATTGTGATCAAAAGTGTTATTAAGGGCCTATGTGTGGTGCGTTATGTTATATGGTCGTACCTTATGGGTTTAGGCATGAGTTGATGCAGCTGGTTGAGGCTGATACCGGATATGGATTTAGAATCGGGTATTGTGGAAATGAAGAGAAGGTGAGAATTTGGGGTCTGAGGCTTATCGATGTTAGTTGAAAGGCTAAATTGCAGTTGTTATGGTGTCGTCAGTCTTATGTAGATTGTGGTGACGTGGGATCACCCGGGGGTGTATGTTGGAAGTGTGCATTCAGTGATTTGAGGTCATCGAGGCGAATCTTAACACGTTCGAGGATGAACGATTTTCTTAAGAGGGGGAGAATATAACGACCCGGTTGGTCGTTTTGAGAGTTAGCGCCCCGATCCCCTAATAACTAGTTTCCCCACATTTATGTCTACTTATGGGACTTGTCGGAATGATTAGTCGCGAATTTCGGAGAGTTTTTGGACACATAGTCCCTATATATGAGTTTAAGCTTTAAAAATCGGACCGTAGTGGGAACTGTGTGAAAATGGATCCGGAATGGAATTCTGTTGACTCCATTAGCTCCGTTGGGTGACTTCGGGTTTATGAGCATGTCGGGATTGTGTTTTCGAGTCCTGTAGTAGATTTAGGCTTGAATTGACGAAAGTCAGAATTTTGGCGATTTTGGCTGATAGGTGAAATTTTGGTATCGTGCTCAGAATAGAATTCCAGGAGTGGCTATAGGTTCGTACTGTCATTTATGACCTGTGTGTAAAAATTGAAGCCCTTCGGACTAGTTTTGACGTGTTTCGGAATCGGTTGTGGATTTTGGAAATTTCATAAGTTCTTAGGCTTGAATCCATGCATAATTGGCGATTTTGATGTTTTGTGATGTGTTTTAAAGGCTCGAATAAGTTTGGATAAGGTATTAGGACTGGTTGGTAAGTTTGGTTGAGGTCCCGGGGGCCTCGGGGATATTTCGGATGCTCAACGGGATGATTTTGGACTTAGAAGAAATAGCTGAAGCATTGCTGGTCTGGTGTTTCGCACCTGCAGATAGGGAGCCACAGTTGCGGATAAGCAAGTGCAGCGGAGGGCGTCGCAGGTGCGGTTTTGGTCAGGGGCAGCCAGGCAAATAGGTGCAGATGGAGTTCCGCAGGTGCGGAGCTGCATATGCGGCCAAGTGATCGCAGGTGCGGCCCCAGTTCATTTAGTGAGTTTTTGCACCTGCGATGTATTTTCCACAAGTGTGGGACCGCAGGTGCGGTCCAATGAGTTGCAAGTGCATAATTGCTGGCTATTTATACAAAATTCGAGGGTTTGAAATTCATATTTTCTAAAACGATTTGGATCTCGGGATTTGACGATTTTGAGTGGGTTTTGAGGAGAAGATTCATAGGTAACGATTCCTAACCTTATTTCACTGGTATATCATTAATCCATAACAATTTCTTCAATCTAATCAAGGAATTTGACAGTAAAAGTTTGGAAATGGGAGAAAAATTCCCCAATTGAAAATCTGAGATTTGAGTGAGATTTTGATGTTGGATTTTGATGATTCTTGTTCGAGTGTTCTCATATATGAGCGGGTGTTCATAAATTATAAATTTTATCCGATTTCGAGACGTGGGCCCGGGGTTCTATATGGCGATCTTCCTAATTTCGCGTCTTAGCTTCGAATTTATTAGTTAACCTAGTTGCTTGTAGTATTATTTACACGATGCTATTGATTTGATTAGATTTGGGCCACTGGAGTTTGATACTCGTGGCAAGAACGTGGTTTCAAGTTTGATTCGAGCGGTTGAGCTATGTATCTTGCCTAACCTCGTGTGGGGGAAATACCCCTTAGGATTTGAGTCTTCTATGTTGATTGTAGTCCTTGTACGCGAGGTGACGAGTGTGTGCTCAGACTTATTTGTAGAAGTTTGACTTTTTAGGGTTCTTAGGTCCTTATATTTACCTTGTATGAAGTTGTTCTTGATACACTTGAGTTCTAAATTTGCTAGTTTCACCTCTACATGCTTTGATTAGAGCTAATTGCTTTAGGATTCACCCTTACTGCCTACTTGACTCTGATTTGAGATAACCAAAGGTTTTACCTCTCTATCATCATGCAATATTTTCATAAAATGCCTATAATTAATTAAATTTTTGAATATCCCTCATAATGGCTCAACCTCATAAGGGGTTTAGATAACTTATATCTTAGTCGACTTGTCCTTACTTGGAATTATTTGACTTGTGTTGTCTTCTTATTGTTGACTTGAAACTGTGGATTTGTGGCTTGTCCTGTTTTTCCCTGGTCAAGTTGTTCTATTTACACTTAGTATTCTTTACCGTGATTATTCCTTGTGAACGATGTTCTACTGTTTCTTTGTGAATTGAAGTTCTTGTATTGATTTATTCGTCGTACCTTGTGTCGTTGTCATGATTGCTTTATATTTGATGTGGTGATGTACGAGTTTTCTGTCGTGCTATACTTGTTGTCTTTGGTTGTTGCACTGAATATTTAAATTGGGGACTACATACGTATTCTGGGAGATCCTCCCTATACTGCATATTTAAATTGAGGACTACAGACGTATTTTGGGAGATCCCCCTGTACTGCATATTTAAATTGGGGACTACAGACGTATTATGGGAGATCCCCCTTGTACTGTATATTTAAATTAGGGACTACAGACATATTCTGGGAGATCCCCCCCAGTACAACATATTTAAATTGGGGACTACAGACATATTCTGGGAGATCCCCCCTGTACTGCATATTTAAATTGGGGACTACAGACGTATTCTGGGAGATTCCCCCCTGTACTGCATATTTACTTTGGCACGACAGATGTATTCCGGGAGATCCCCGAGCACTGCAGATTTATTTTGGGAGTACCGACGTATTCCGGGAGATCCTCTGTATTGTGTATAAATTCGGTACTGCGGGACGTGATCCCTGTAAATTTTATCTAAAGGATTATGTTTTAAAGATAATTATTTGGAAAGTCCAATTTGAAATACAATTATCTTGAATAAAACTATGTTTGAAGGATATCCATTTGGAAAAGAATATTTTTAAAAAAAAATGTTTAAGTTGAAGAAACTATGTTTGAAGGATATCCCTTTGGAAAAGTATATTTGAAAAGCTTTTATCTTGAAGAAGACTACGCCCGAGAGACATCGCGTGGGAAAAACATAATTCAAAAAAATTTCCCTTTAAAAAGAATATTACCTTAAAACTTTCAATATAGAAAACTTGCGGGTGAAAGTTGCACTTGAAGATTTTAACCATCTTAATGGTATTTGTGGCTAAGGCCCGGTGTGGAGACTAATGCAGTGTTGAGTTAGTACTTGCCTTATTGTGTTGTGATTTCCGGATTTGGGCTGCGGTCCCGTCCATCCTTCTCTGTATTATTATGATGTTCCATCGTTATTTGTTGTATTTCCTTCCGCATTGTAGTTGTTATGTTTTTAGCTATATTATGTAGCAATTAGATAGATGCCATGTCCTGTCATTCCTATATTTATGCCTGTTCAGTTTATTAGACCAGTGGGTGTCTTGAGTAGTCCTCGTCACTACTTCACTGAGGTTAGTCTTTATACTTACTGGGCGCCGCTGTGGTGTGCTAATTCTACACTACTGCACATTTTTGTGCAGATCCAGGTATCGATCGTTAGTAGTTGTGCGGGTTTTTACTAAGGAGACTCAAGGTAAACCTGCCGTCGCGTTCGCAGGCTTCAGAGTCACCTTCCTATTTTGTATTACACTGTTTTACTTACTTCCGAACAATTGTATTTATAAGTTGTAGTAAACTTTATAGAGCTTATGTCTTGTACTACCGGGTTTTGGGAATATGCATTGTATAAAGGAATTCTTTACTTCAGAAAAATATTTGATTTTTGTTTATTATTGTTGTTATTCCATGAGTATTAGGCTTACCTAGTCCTTAAGACTAGGTGCCATCACGATATCCAACAGAGGGAAATTTGGATCGTGACACTTTGGTAATCTCTATCCTTATGAATAAAATTCAGGTTAAACGTCTTTTAATTGATCCAGGGAGATCGGACAATATTATTCGATCGAGGGTCGTGGAGCAGCTCGGCCTACAAGATCAGATCGTACCCGCAGCTCAGATTCTCAATGGTTTCAACATGTCAAGCGAAACAACTAAAGGTGAAACCATTTTACTGGTAAACATAGCTGGGATTATTCAAGAAACCAAGTTCCATGTAATCGGGGGCGATATGAGATACAACGCCCTGCTCGGAAGAACCTTGATTCAAAATATGAGGACACTTCCTTCAACCCTTCACCAAATGCTGAAATTCCCAACGCCAAATGGAGTGAAAATGGTGTATGGATAACAATATGCTGCAAAAGAAATGTTTGCGGTCGATGAGGTAATTCTGATATCGGCGCTCTCGTCAACAAAGGGATCGGAGACCCAAGGAAAACAGGAAACTAAATAGCAACCACAACCACCAACCTCGACTCAGTCGGAGAAGCAGGGAACGAATGAGGACGATGACTACTGGATCCCTCGATCCTTCATAATCCTCGAGGATTCTGACGCTACCAAATCAACAGTCGAAGAGATGGAACAAGTCATACTTATCGAATACCTACCCGATCGAAAGGTATACCTGGGTACGGGGTTAACCCCCAAACTCAGGCAAAAATTCATTAAATTTCTTATCGATAATATGGATTGTTTTGCGTGGCCCACCTAGATATGATAGGGATCCCACCAGAGATCACCACGCATCAACTGTGCTTGGACCTGAAGTTCCACCCAGTGAAACAAACGAGGAGGCCCCAGTCCGAGGTAAAACATGCATTCATCAAGGACGAGGTAACTGAACTCCTCAAAATAGGATCCATTCAGGAAGTAAAATATCCCGAGCGGTTAGAAAACGTAATTGTAGTCCCTAAAAAGGGAAATAAACTTAGGATATGCGTAGATTATATAGATTTAAACAAATCATGTACTAAAGACTCTTTTTCTATGCCGAATATCGATCGCATGATCGATGCCACGACCGGCCATGAGATCCTTAGTTTTCTCGATGCCTACTCCGGGTACAATCAAATACAAATGAACCCGGAGGATCAAGGAAAGACATCGTTCATCACTAAGTACGACACCTATTGTTATAATGTAATGTCGTTTGGGCTAAAAAATGTTGGTTCTACTTACCAACGCCTAATGAAATGAATGTTCGAAGAACAAATAGGTAAATCAATGTAGGTCTATATTGACGATATGATAGTTAATTCCCTACGCGCAGAGGACCATTTAACACATTTTCAGGAAACCTTCAATATATTGAGAAAATATAACATGAAGCTCAATCTGAAGAAGTGTGCATTCGGGATCGGTTCGGGCAAGTTCCTCGGCTTTAGGGGGTCAAATCAGGGGATCGAGATCAACCCCGATAAAATCAAGACAATCGAGGACATCACAATCATGGACAACATTAAGGCCGTACAAAAATTAACAGGGCGGATAGCTGCCTTAGGCCGGTTTATCTCGAGGTCTTCAGATTGAACACTATATAGAAGAATGTTTGATGGACCGTTGGAAAAATGTTTGGGTCCCGGATACACCGACTACGTCCTACGGGAATTCATGAGAGAATTTGCGGAAATCATTCCGATGGAAAATCATTGGTTCACAAAGTCATCAGAGCATGGTACTATTGGGCCAATATGGAAAAAAATAATAAGGAATTCATTCGAAAGTGTGACAAATGCCAAAGACATGCGCCGATGATCCACCAGCGCGGAGAGCAACTCCATTCAGTCCTATCCCTATGACCATTCATGAAATGGGGAATGGATATCGTCGGCCCTCTACCATCGGCCCCAGGTAAAGCTAAATTTAATTTATTTATGACTGACTATTTCTCTAAGTGGGTTGAAGCACAGGATTTTGAGAAAGTCAGAGAAAAAGAAGTTAAAGACTTCATCTGGGACCACATCATATGGCGATTCGGGATGCCTGCCGAAATCGTATGCGACAATGGAAAAAAATTCATCGACAGCAAAATAACAAAGTTTCTCGAAGATCACAAAATAAAAAGGATATTGTCAACGCCATATCATCCTAGTGGGAACGGATATGCTGATCAACAAACAAGACCATCATTCAGAATCTAAAGAAAAGATTGAACGATACTAAGGAAAAATAGAGAGAAATATTATCCGAAGTCCTTTGGGCGTATCAAACAATGTCAAAATCTAGTAGGGGAAACACCGTTCTCTTTAGTATATGGCACCAAAGCTTTGATCCGGGCCGAGGTCGGGGAACCTAGCGTCTTCAATACACAACGAAAGAGTCAAATCACGAGTCTATGAATACAAGCCTTGAGTTACTAGATGAAAAACGGAAAGCCGCCCTCATCCGAATGGCTGTACAAAAGCAGCGTATTAAAAGGTACTACAACCGAAGAGCCAATCTTCGACAGTTTAGAATCAGGGACTTAGTTCTGAGGACAATCACCCTCAATACTCGAGAGCCAAACCAAGACAAGATTGGCCCAAATTGGGAAGGACCGTATCAGGTTCTCGATATCATTAGAAAGGGATCCTACAATGTTGGCACGATGAACGACGAATAATTGCCAAATAATTGGAATGCATCACTTCTCAAACGATATTATTTCTAAGGTATGACCTTCTCCATTTTCGTTTATATTTTATACCAACTAAATGGAGGTGTTCGATCGAAGACATCAGAGTTTTTTCCAAACATGAAGTCCTTAGGTCTGAAAGCACGCGCTGCACTCTTTTTCCCTTCGACCGGTTTTTGTCCTAAATGGGTTTTTCCGGTAAGGTTTTTAACGAGGCAACCATTGTTCGTGCTAACTTCGAGAAATTCAACAGTATCCGAGTCTTCTTTACAATCAACCTCGAATACTGGGGGCATCACCCTCGGATGATTTTAAGCAAATACTTTGTGTCAACAGGGTCTCGATAGGTAAATTTTGTAAAGGGCCAAACGGTCGAATGAACCGTGTCCATGTAGATTACTCGAGCCCTAATGGCAAAACATGTACGCATGTATGATCTATTGAATGAAGTATTTTTTTCCTTACCAGATGTTCCATGCCTTAGAGAAATTTCTACATTACAATTTCGTACTTATGACCTATTGCGGAAACTAGCTCAAGGGTCGATCGCAACAAAATTTCGAACAATTAACCCCGTACTCAGGGACTGCCGCCCAAAAATTGAAATGATCAAACCTTGAGACCATAATACCTTAAAAAGGAAATCCTCGATTTTATAGGCCAAGGCCACCCCACTGGGGAATCGACACTTCGAATAAGTTCGAAGTATAATCGGGAAATAAGCCCAAAGAGGAAAATCCCAAGGCTACGACCAAATTAACGCGGTTCATAGACGTCCGAATTCCGCAATGAAAACAGACCTTCAAATACTTTTATAAATCGGTTAAAAAGGCTACCCTCGGCAAAATAACAAAAGGGTTTCAACAACGGCAGCCCTCGAAAAACCTTAAGGGGTATCAAACAGATTCGAACCCTCGAACAATTTTTCTCAGACACAAAAAAACAAAAGATTTCGATAACACTAAACCCCCAAAGAACCTAACCGGTAGAGACTTACTTCATGCTAAGACATGACAAATTTTTAAGCCGAAAAGGAAAAAAAGCTACTCTTTTAAGGCCACATCGGCCCAATTCAAGATCCTAAGGGCTGTTATATTTTTTGAGTTTGAGAAATCATCTTCACTCAACTAAACCCTAAGGATCTTCCTACTTTGAGTTCGAGCAAGTACTCACTCGACTACAAAGAATATATTAGTCTGACTTCGATAAAGTTGCCTAAGTTTCAAATTTACGAACAGATTTTTCACAAGGCATAAGTGAGTCAAAATTTTCACAAGGCATGATGTGTATCAAAATTTTTATAAGGCATAAAGCGAATCAATTTTCACAAGGCAAAAGTCGAGATAAATATCAAAAAGTAAATGTTTTATATATGTGAAGGTATTTACAAAGGATCAATCGAGGTCCTACACAAAAGAAAAATTACAAAGGCTCCTAACTATTCCCGAGGGCAGATTCTTCATCGGGGTCATCACCATTTTCGGACCCTCTCTTGATGCCATCATCATCATCGTCGTCGTCTTCAGAAGAGTCCAACTCTCTAGTATCAACTTCATGCTCTTTTGCCTTTACTATCTCCTCAGTAAGATCAAAACCTCGAGTGAGGATCTCATCGAGGGTTTCCCTTCGATACTGGCATTTGGCAAGTTCAACAATCTAATGTGCTCGAGCCTGAGTAGTATCGACAGCCTCTCTCACTTGGACTTGAGTGACTTCAGCATCGGCCCGATAGATAGCCACGATCACATCAGCCTCGGTCTTTGCCTTTTCAGCCTCAAATTTTGCCTTTGTGAGTTTGGAAGCCAACCGAGCCTCGAGCTCCTCTATATTCTTTTCCTGAGCCGAGATTTTGTCCTTCATGCCTCGATGGTGGCTTTCGACTGATGACAATTGGACTAGAGCAGTCTCTTCTCTGTAGCAAGGCGATCCATGCCTTCCTTCCACCGTAGGACTCCGCCTTCATCGTCTTGATCTCCTCGCGGAACTTATCGATCATCTCAATCTTTTACTGCAGCTGTGATATTGAAATATTAGCTTCTGTTTCCGAATCAAGCCCATGAGCTTTTAAGATTATCATTACCTGCTCGATCAGGTCGGTCTGATCCTTGTGAGCCTTAGCCAATTCCGCTCGGAGGTCCTTAATCTTCTCATCCTTTTGCCCGCAGAGAAGTTTGAGGTCATTCCTTTCCTCCGAAAGCCCTTGGAGTTCGTCCTCATATCAGCTCAGCTTAGCACGGGACTTAGAAAAAGCCTCCCGATGGAGTGCCAAAGCCTGTATGGAAAATAAAAGGGAGTTAGATAGACGATGGAGGAATATTACATCACCAAAAGAATTAAGACTTACCTGATTCAGGGTTCGTTGTGCCTCATCGAACATGCTGGATACATCATTCAGGTCGAAAGCGTCTTCGACCCCAATAAAATAATCTAGGAAGGGATCGTCCCCTCTGGGGACTTCGTCTACCTCGGGGGTCCTTAAAGCTTGGGCATCCCAAATTGTTTCTTCAGAAAAGGCAGGAAGAGTAGGCGAGTCCTAGCTATTACTACCCCAAGTGAGTCACTTGGAGCGTTCTTTTCAATTCGAGGGGTTTAAGGACCAGTCCCCTCGGACATGCTCGCCGTTGTTCACGTCGACGGGGGAAAACATTGATCTCAGACGACTCGGGGACTTTTCCCGAATCCTTCTCCAAGACCCCCTCAGCCCGAGGCAGGATCTCACCAACCACCACTGATTCAGCGGCCTTTGGGGCCTCGATGGTTTTCTTAACTCGGGCTACCAGCACCGAGCCATCATCTTCATCTTCTTGTTCTTCCTCCCTTAGCCACTGAAGTACATTGGTAGAGAGGGCAAAAATATTTGTCTTCGATTTGCTAATCGGATTCTTCTTTTTCTTAAGCTTTGGGTTGTAAGAGCTCGAGGCCCTTTTCCTCTTATTTTCCTTCGCCGGTTTCGAAACCGGGGACGAAGTATCCTCCTCGCAAAACGGGGACCTCATGAACGCATCTTTGCCCAGGCCTACACACGAGAAAATTGAATAAATATAAAAATATATCATGATCAAATCATCAGATATGTGAAAAGGAAGCTTACCATGATTCTTGGCCTCCCGTCGCCCTTTTGCTAAATAATGCCAATAGTGCTCGGCGTACGTGGAGGTCGAGGCCAGTTTCTGAACCCAACTCTCGAGGTGGGGGATCGCATGGGGAATCCAAGCAACTGCTACATCATGAAATAATACACTAATGAGAAAAAGCAGTGGAATGAAATAATGCATGGGAGCAAACAATGAGATAATACTTACGCTTCATGTTCCATTTCTCAGGAAATGGCATCTTCTCTGTCGGGATGAGGTCGGAGGTCCTCACTCGAACGAACCTTCCCATCCAGCCTTGATCTTTTTCCTCGTCGATACTCGAGAACAACACCTTGGTAGCCCGATGATAGAGTTTAATCAACCCGCCTCGATAGAGACGGGGGCTGTACAATCTAATGAGGTGGTCGAGGGTGAAAGGCATCTCCTCGACTTTTCTTGAGAAGAATCGAAGAATGATGACTATTCACCAAAAAGAGGGATGGATTTGGCCTAAAATTATCTGATACTGACGGCAGAAGTCGATGATGACGGGGTCGAGGGGGCCCAGCGTGAAAGGGTAAGTGTAAACACTCAGAAACCCTTCCACGTAAGTGGTGATACTTTCTTCGGGGGTTTGAATCACCACCACTTTATCCCCCCAGTTGTAGTCTTTCTTTACCTACTCGAGGTATCCCTCATTTATCGAGCATATGTACCTCGACATAGGCTCCCATAGACCAGGGACCGAGGAAGCTTTCTCGATCTTAAAGTCAGAATTAAGGCCACACCCTCCGGGAACACACTCCTTAGGGAGCGGATCCATCGGCATTTTGTCACCGGCCGATCGTGAGGAAGAAGTTTTTTCCTATTGGGGAACTGTTTTGGATGTTTTTGCATTTTTATAAGTTTGAAGAAAGAAGAAGGTAGTAAGACTTGGTGTTTGAGAAGATTAACAGTGAAACTTGAAGATTTGTAGAAGGAAAGAACTTAGGAGAGGTAAAAGCTATGAAGATTAAAAGAAAGTGAAAGTAAAGTTTGAATCAATGAGGAGAGGGACTATTTATGGGATTCACAACGATGATTCAACAGTACTAGTGGTCGACCGCCAACTGACGCTCATTAATGATTGGGGGAACTATACCGATGGGTCGTTTCAGTCACTTCCATCGCTTACATCACGGGGATGACGTCATAATTGGTCGAGGTCAAAAAATTGAAGGCTCAATTCGTTTCTTGTCATAGCACTCCAAAAAACTATCTGTATACGGTTAAAACCGGGCCCACCCAATTTTACTATTTGATCAATATCAGGAGGCTGCATTGAAGGTCGACTTCGACTAAATCACGAGGATAAGGTACCGAGTTCAGAATCGAAGTGTTTGTCGAGATCGAGTTTAATAACAACCGAAGACAAGTGAGACAGACACCGAGCAAGATAGAATACAGAAAAATAACAGAAAAGCGAGATATCCATGACTGGTCGAGGATCACGGCATAAATCTTGAAACAGATCAAATCAGAAACGGTTAATTAACTAATCATGAGATTTCCTTCTGTAATTAGAGTTATACCATAAGCAAAATTCCTCTACTATATAAAGGGGAGTTCTAATCATTTGTAACATACATTGTTCACTGATGCAAAAGCAATATAATTTTGTCTCGCTTACATTCTTTTTCGTCAGCTTGTCATATTTCTAAATTGTTCTTGCACTAGCCAGTTCAAGGGTACTCTAACTCGAGGACTGAGTTCTGTTCAAATATTGGTTTGCTTTTCTTTACTTTCAATTATTATTGTTAATCTCATTATTTATCAATTGGTGTTAAGTGAAATCACATATCCTTAAAACCACAATATAATTTAATTGTTACCGAAATTTTAGAGTAAACAACTTTGGTAAGCTTGCGTTGACAGTTTCTGCTCTTGTAGACTTTGGAACTACTGGTAATACCTGACGAAAATCTCCTCCAAAGACGATTACTTTTACACCAAAAGGTTTATCGATGTCCGTTATATCTCTAAAGCCCCTATCAGTTGTTTAAATTGTTTGCCGCCTGACCATAGGCACTTCATCCCATATTACTAATTTTGCCTTTTTGATCAATTTGGCAGCACCACTTTGTTTTGACACATTTGTCATGGTTGAGTCATTTGTTTGAAGGGTAATTTCAAATCTAAAGTGAGTTGTACGATCTCCTGGCAAAATTGAAGCGGCTACTCCACTCGTTGTCGTTTCCATTGTTATCATTCCCCTTGAGAGAATATTTTCAAGCAACGCTCGATATAAAAATATTTTCCCTGTTCCCCCTGATCCAGCTTCATCGGCAAGCATTTTTCCAATCTTGGGCCGATCTAGACCGATGTGAAACCGAACTTAAGAAGCTGGTGGAAGAGAGGGAAGACCTTAAGCACCTTTATGTAAAGGAGGAGGAGGTCAGGGATCTCCGAGTCGAGTTTTCGAAGTCTCATCAAGAACAGTCCGAGCTTATTGAAAAGGTGATACACATCTCTAGGATTTGTTATGCCTTTATCCAATTATGTGACTAACACTTCAACTTTGCATATCCATTAGAAAGGCGAGCTGGTGGAGCAGGTTTGAGAAGAGCTCAAGGTGAAGAGGCCAAGACACTAGGATGAAAACAACATATGGACCGTCTCGCCTCATAAAAAGATACTGTTCTGGAAAAGCTGGCCTCGGTCGAGCACCAGCTTCGAAGTGCAAAAGAGGAGTGCCGCAAATTTGAGGAGCTTCAAGCTAATTCGGCCGATGAATTTTCTAAAGCCAAGTCTGGGGATGAGGCATCCGTTTCCTCATATCGAGCTGATGCCGGTGTCGCTAATGCTCGGGAACAGGAAATCTCTGGCGCAAGCGAGCTTAAGTTATCATGTGTCCTCAACCATGCTAGGCTGGAATCGCGAAGAAAAACTCTCGAGGAGGTGCATGCTAGAGGCTTCGACCTCTCGCCCGACATCGAGAAGGTGAAAACTTTTGAGGAAGAGGCAGCTGCACTGTTCTCCGATGATGAGAATTCTGCCAGCGGCTCCGAGAGTGAGGGAGACGAAGGTGAAGTCCCCGAGGAGGATGAGGTCCCTGAAGATAAAGCTACCGAAGATACAGCTCCTGGGATATTCCCTCCGAGCAAGTTGCCCCAAAAATAGATTAGCTTCTTTTTGTTCTCTTTTTCTTTGATTTTTTGTAAGGGCCCTCGTGGGAGTTGTAAATATATCTCTTATGAACATAAAGAACCTCTTTGCTCCATCTTCGTTTTGTGTTAAATTCTGCTTTATCTTCATTTGTGAAAAGAAATTTGATGTTGTAATTCTAATGATCAGTCTGGGTATTGAGTTGGACTCAGAATTTGGTGAACCCTTAGGTTTTTATTTGATCAATGAGAGATAATAGAATACCTCTTATAGTTTAATCCTTGGGCTAATCTTTTATTCAGTTGGATGCACGCTTGAAGTGATGAGACTCTTGAGTCCGAGCTGAGTGAGAGTAAGGTCTCGAACTCCATGTGCTTCGGCCCTTATGCTCTTAAATATTGGTCTTTAGAATTTTTCAATATTGGCCCTTAGGCTCTTTTAGTTTGGCCCTTAGGCTCTTTTAGGTTTGGCCAATTCGGCCTCTAAAGCGGCTATAATTTTCCCTTTTTTCGGCTAAACGACTTAGTGAAAACTTTTGTATGCCTTAGCATGTGTTTTCTGTAACCTTTGGGTTTTTCGAAGGTTTAATCGGTTGGAACCTCATTTGTAATTTACTGTGTAACTATAACTAACTACCTCTTGAGGCATTTTTTCGAAGGATGATGTTATCGAAGTCTCTAAATTATTCGAGGGCTGATTTTATCGAAGACCTTTATCATTTGCTTTTGCCGAGGTTAGCCTGATTTAACCGATTTTCAAAGTTTGAAGGCCTTTAATTTTATGGCGGAAATCGGTCGTCTCCGTAACGCATTATTTCGGCCGTAGCCTTTTCATGTGACCGTCATCTTTCATATGGCTGTAGCCATCAAGTATGCCTCTTGGACTTGTTTCCCGATGAACTTCCGAACTTGTTCGAGAGGTTAGTCCCCATTATGATGGCCTTGGCCTTTATATCGTAGGGATGCCCCTTAGAGGTCTTATGATTTCGAGTTTTCAATAATTCGATATGCTGACTGTCGATGATAGTCCCTGAGTATTCAGGGTGCATTTGCGTTCTGGCCCTTGAGTCGTTTCTCGTAGGATTATAAGTGTGAAAATCGTACAATAGTAGACTTCTTTGAAACACAATGTGTTTTGATATAGCAAGAATGCTTCTCTGAATAATTGATACTTTCATACATGTTCTGCCGTCGGGGCTCGACTATTCTATATTGACATTGTTCATTTGACCGTTTGGCCCATTACAAAGTTCTCCTATCGAGGCCTTCTTTGGCGTGAATTGTTTTCTTTGAAAGTACAACCTCCGAGACTGATGGCCCCCAGTATTCGAGGTTGATGTAAAAGAAGCCTCGAATACTTGTTGAATTCCCCTTAGGTAGCATATAAGTGTTGCCTCGTTAAAAACCTAGCCGGAAAAACCCATTTGGCATAAAACCCGATCTAAGGGGAAAAGTGTGCAACGCATGCTTTAAAACCCAAGGTCTTCCAGTTGAAGGGTTCTTAGATATCTCCAATCGGATGCCTGCAAGGAATTAGTCTTAAATATAAATGAAAAAGGGGAGGAGGTCATACCTTAGCAATAATATCATTTGAGTAGTGATATATTCCAATTGTTTGGTAGTTGCTCGCCTTCCATTGTGCTAAGTTTGTAAGATCCCTTCCCTAAGACTCCGAAGACTCGGTACGGTCCTTTTAAATTGGGGCCTAGTTTCCCTTTGTTTGGGTCTCGAGTATTGACGATGACTTTCCATAGAACTAAGTCCCCGACTCCAAAAGGGCGAAGGTTCGCCCTTATGTTGTAATACCTCTCGATCCTTTGCTTTTATGCGGCCATTCGAACTAATGCGGCTTAACATTTTTCATCTAGTAGCTCGAGACAAGTGTTCATAGCCTCGTGGTAAGGTTGTAATGTGGGCCGGTCCGGCACGGGCCCGCGAGCCCATATGGGTAGTGTGCCTAAACGGGCCGGCCCATTTAAACTCGAGACCAATTTGGTCTATAAGCTCATGTAGGCCGGTCCTCACATTTGAGCGTGCGAGCCCGGCACCGGCTTCTAAGTGGGCCGGTTCAGCCGGGCCTAAACGGGCCCAACAACTAAGTTTTATTTTATTTTTTCTGAAAAAATTTTGAACCGTTGGAAGGTTTAAAATATAGCCGTTGGCATGCAAAAATAGTCGTTTGGCACTTTGAAAAATAGCCATTTTACCTCCCAACTTTATTTTAACCCCAAACTTTTTATAATTATACTTTTTCCCTATTCTCACTTTATGCATTATATTAGAAAAGCTTTTAATCCTACTTATAAAGGATGGCCTCGCACAACCGTAAAAAGCGATATTTATAAATATAAACATGAATATGAACAATAGTTGCGCTATTTATTTACTCACATAAATTGTCGTGTTGCTATTACTATTGATATTGGTAGAATTGGTAATGACTGTGATTATTTTGCTGTTACCAGTCATTGTATTGATGAGGATTGGATAATGCAAAAGCGCATTATTGCTTATAGAATAATTAATTCACGTCACACATGGAAGTTTATTGCTAGCACGGTTACAGATATTTGTAGATATTTTTGCATTAGAGATAAAATAATATCAGTTTCAATGGATAATGCTTCTAGTAACACTAATGCTATAGCCTTGCTTACCACTACACTAAATCCTGCATTTAGTAATAGTTCCCATGTTATATGTATTTTTCATATTTACCATTTAATTGTTGGTGATGGTATGAGAATTTTAAATGTTGAAATTGAAAAGGTTAAAATGGCTCTTAACTGGCTTTTTTATTCAAACCGTACAAGTAGACTTTAGAGAATATTTTAAAAGATGCGATGAATTTGGCCTAAGAGAAAGAAATGTTCCTAAACCTTGTCCAATCTAGATGGAATTACATGTATGAAAGTTTAGTTGTTTCATATGAATATAGAAACCCAATAAACTCAATGTTTAATGCTCGTGTAGCTAATTATGATGAGCGCCTCACAAATCAGGACTGGGCTAATGTTAAAATGCTTGTAGAATTTTTAGAAAAAATTCATATTGCTACAAATGAATTATCTAGGCAATATTATCCTACTATTTCTAACTGTTTAGTTTGTCTAGCAGGACGTGCGACCTTGTTTAATCAATTTTCAGAGGGTGGGGTAATTTATGAACCGACTATTGATTCTATGAGACAAAAGTCTAAAAAATATTTTTTTCTTATTCCCCCTATTTATGGTGTTGATTCCTTGTTAAATCCTACTATGAAATTAGGAGGTCCTCAATTTTGGTATGAAATTTTTTATAATGGTTTAGCACTTGAAGATGAGGAGTTTTCTACACTTCCGGAAGCAATAGACTCAATTAAAATAAATGCTCAAACTATTTATAGTGATTATCAACTTGCCTTAGATCAAATTAGACCAAATGTTCCAACTCCTACTTCTTTTAGTTCGCAATCATCTAAAAGAACTGGGGGAGTAAGAGCACCTAGTGCTTGGGTTGAGTTCAGGGGTTCTCAAGGCTCCATGGCTAGTGGTTGTTCACAATTAAATGAGCTTGTATTTTATTTGTCGTAGGGACTTGAAGAAGTAAATCCCGACGGCTCCTTTAATAGTTTGGAATGGTGGAAGGACAAAGAAAAATACTTTCCGGTCCTTTCAAGGATGGATCGAGACATTTTAACTATTCAAGCTTCAACAGTGGCATCAGAGAGCGCTTTCAGTCAAGAAAGACTTCAACTCGGTGATCATAGAGCGTCTATGAGGGAGAAATTGGAAAAATCAGTACTCTTCAAAGATTGGATCCGTTTGGAATGAAGAAACTTTGGACTTGATGAATCACAATCAAAGGTAGACGAAGCTTACGAAGAAATGCTAGCTGAACTTGCTGAGGATGCTGCTTCTCCTAGAAGTGGTGATGAACAAGTTTCTTTTTCGCCACCACCAACGGAAATTCCTCCGGACCTTGAAGGATTTATGAAATTTGTATGAGATACAATGTAAACTAATATGTAATTTGTATTTTGGCACATTTTGATTAGTTTTTTTTTACTTTCAATGGTGGTATTAGCACCTTGTTGTGCTCATTCCTTTGGGGGGAGGGGGAGGAAGACTCAGAAAGATATTGCCATTTTTTGTTAATGTCATAATAATAAAAATTATAACGCATTCCTTTGAATATCTCTTTTTGTGTTTGAATTTGAATTACAAAATCTAAGTCACAATTATATAATATAGTTTACAAGAAATTGCCTTAGATAAAAAAATTTTAAAAAAATAGTCTGGCCCACTTAGGCCCGGGGACTGGCCCACTTAGCCCGGGACCATATGGGTCTGGGCCCGTCCCGGGATGGTTATAACATAAAGGCCCATGAAGACCGAGACCGGTCGGGCCCGGGACCGGCCCACATAGCCCGTTTAGGCCCGGGCCCGCCCCACTTTACCGCCTTACCTCGTGGTTCGAATCCTTGGTAGTATGCCGAAACCTGATGCTAGGTTCCCCGACCTCGACCGGAATCAACGCTTCGGACCCATACACCAAAGAAAACGCGGTTTCCCCTGTGCTTTATTTCAAGGTTGTTCGATATGCCCATAACACCTTAGGCAATACTTCTCTCCATTTCCCTTTAGCATCATTCAACCTCTTCTTTAGGTTTTGAATGATAATTTTGTTTGTCGACTCGGTCTGGCCATTTGCGCTTGGGTGATAGGGCGTTGATAGAATCCTTTTGATTTTATGGTCTTCGAAGAATTTTGTCACTTTGCTGCCAATGAACTGCTCCCCATTGTCACATACTATTTCGGCGGGTATCCCGAACCGACGCACGATGTGGTCTCATATGAAGTCAATGACATGTTTTTATCTTATTTTGTTGAAGGACTGCCCTTCTACCCATTTTGAAAAGTATTCAGTC
The DNA here is from genome assembly GCA_005239525.1 of Nicotiana knightiana. Classification (NCBI taxonomy): domain Eukaryota; kingdom Viridiplantae; phylum Streptophyta; class Magnoliopsida; order Solanales; family Solanaceae; genus Nicotiana; species Nicotiana knightiana. The sequence goes on from ML432780.1 coordinate 53,293, forward strand.
ATAAACAAAATGAATTTAGCTTTACCTGGCACCGTTGGTCGGGGCCGACGATGTACATCCCCCATTTCATGAATGGCCACAAAGATAAGACCGAATGGAGTTGTTCACCGGGCTGATGGATCATCGGTGTGAACCTTTGGCATTTATCACACCTTCGAAAAAACTCCTTAGTATCTTTTTCCATGCTATCCAAGTAATATCCAACTCTATTTACCTTGGGAACCAAAGAGTCGGCGCCATAGTGGGAAGTGCCTTTGTCGATTTCTCGCAACACATAATCGCTGTCTCTCGGTCCTAAGCATACTGCCAGCGGTCCGTCGAAGGTTCTTATGTATAACGTTCCATTTTCATCGAGCGAGAATCGAGCTGCTTTTGCTGGTAAGGCTCTCGACTTCTTTGGGTCCGAGGGGAGCTTTCTGTACTTCAAGTATTCGACGTATTTGTTCCTCCAATTCGACGTCAAACTTGTTGAATTAATTTCTGCATGGACTTCTTCGACCACGGACCTCACCAATTGGACAACAATCCCCGAGACAATGTTATCTTCTTTGACCGACGACCCCAAATTCGCAAGTGCATCAACCTCACTATTCTGTTCTCGAGGTGTAACGACCCGACCGATGGTTTTGCGTTATCGGACCCCCTTCCCCTAAATGAAACTTCCCCTAGCGGCTTATTGTGATTTATGACTTGCGGGGACGGGTGGTTTGGGATTCGGAAGTGTTTAGAGTGATATAGTAACACTTGGTTCCTTAAGGTTGGCCTTTAAGGCGAAGTTTGACTTCGGTCAAAATTTTGAGTAAAAAACCTCAGAATCGAGTTTCGACGATTCCGGTAGCTTCGTATGATGATTTCGGACTTGGGCGTATGTTCGGAATGGTTTTTGGATGACCCGGGATCGTTTCGGCGCCAAATAGCGAAATAAGAGTTTCCTTAAGTTTATATTGTGGTTTGGGATGTGTTTTTATGTTATCGAGGTCCAAATGGAATTCCGAGATCGGCAATAGTTTCGTTATGTCATTTATGAATTTCTTGCAAAATTTGGTGTCATCCCGAGTAGTATAGGTCGATTCGGCACATTGTTAGCAAATCAAAGAACTTTAAGTTCTTAAGTTTGATCTTTAGGGGTTTTGAGGTGTGATTTTGAGTTTTAGCATTGTTTTGAATGTTCTGAAGGCTTGAGCGAGTCCATATTATGATTTGGAACTTGTTGGTATACTTGGACAGGGGCTCGGGTCAGACTAGGTGCCTCTCGCGCACCATACGAGGCTAAAAACCAGCTGAAGCAATTGTTGGTGCACCTGTTCTAGTGTGGCCGCAGGTGCGGTTTCCCAGTCGTAGGTGCGGGATCGCTCATGCGGTCCCAGCCTCACAGGTGTGACCTCCAGATGGGCTTCCCTCTTCTCGCAGGTGCGGGCCCTTTCCCGCAGGTGCGGAGTCGCTGGTGCGGACTCAGTTCTGTAGGTGCGAGCCCAGGCCCTTCTCCCAGTTCCGCAGGTGCGAGCCTTTACTCGGAGGTGCGGTCCTTAAGCCGCAGGTGTGGAACCACTAAAGGAAGTGAGTTCTTTAAAACATGGTAATTCTTCATTTTTCTCCATTTCTTCCCACCATTAGAGACCTTGAGAGCTAGGAAAAGAGCCCCACGACCTAGCTACTGAAAGGTAAGTGAATTCTACCCTAATTTTATTTTAATGCATGAATTCCTAGTCAAATTAACTACCTAATTAGAGAAAATCAAGGATTTAGTTAGTAACCTAGGGCTTTATGAGAATTTAGGGAATTACCCGTTAATATCCATGAAATCATACAAAAATCACATATTAACGATCGTTAGGTTATGGGTAAGTGGTTCCTTCAAAAATTTTCGAAATCCGAGTATGCGGGCCCGGGGATGAATTTTGATATTTCTTCAAGTAGGATGAAATGACTAAGTAAATAGGAGAATTCCATACTTTTGAGTATAATTTGATATATGTACGTAACGTTTGATTAGTTTCTAGTCCTTGGGAGACGAGTTCGGAGTTTCGGGCGCACTCTTGAGCCGGGGAGTAGGTTTGATGTGAGGTGAGTCTCCTTTCTAACCTTGTAAGAGGGAATTGTACCCATACGTGATTTAAATGACTACGTGCTAATTTTTTGTGGGGGCTACATACGTATGAAGTGACGAGAGTCCGTGCGAAGCGGCTATTATTGTTATGTCCGGGTAGTTAGGCCTACACCATGCCTTGGGTTTTTCCTTTAATTGAACTATATGCTTGATGAATTAATGTTATATGCGGCTTTGTCTCCCTGAGATCATGGAATTTGAGAATTTTAAAGGAATTGTTCACTGGAAAGTAATTTATGAAGAATATTGTGTGTGCATGTGACCGCTTCGCAATTTACATTTTGCGAGCGGGGTGTTATTTCCTCCACTCTCATGGGAGAGGGTCATACGCCACAGAGAGATTGAAAGATACATTATGGTTCGGGCCGTTCGACCCTCGGCAGTGCACAAATATGATTATTACGATGGCTTAGGCCGGTTGTCCTTATCCCGTATGCGCATGCTAAATTTTTAATTATTTTCATGGATATTGGGTGAGCAGATATTTGGGGAAAAGAAAATGAAGTAGTAATTGTTTGTTTACTTCTAGCTTTTATTTGTATTGTAGTTACTTCAAGGTTTACTGTCTTATCATCCTCGTATGCCTATTGATGTTACAATATCTTGTTAATTATCTTGTTGGACCCTAGTGAGTGTCAAGTCGACCTCTCGTCACTACTTCTTCGAGATTAGACTGGATAATCACTGGGTACATATTTATTTATGTACTCATGCTACGCTTCTGTACTTAATTGTATAGGTCATGAGGCTGGTGCATCTGGTTATCAGACCGGAGCTTGATGCTGAGTATAGACTGGACCTGACTTTACAGTGAGCAGCTTCTCCTGACGATCCTCGGCAGCACCATGTGTGAGCATGTAATTTTTCACCTACTAAATACTCCTACAAAATTAGATAAATAAATTAATCTTATGGATTTTGTTGAATTTTTAGTGATTAATTGTGAATTGTTTTTTTTTTTTTTTTTT